>REGM01000245.1:81683-126493 GCA_004194415.1 Aurelia aurita | reverse complement strand
AGTCAAGGCAATTGTGGATATGCAACTTGTTTACCATTTTATTTTGAAAGTTATCCTAGTATTCTTGGTGTTTCTTACATACAATCGTTTGACTTGTTTTCGAAATGGCCAGGACAAAGCAGAGATCGATGAACAGATACCTTGGACGAAGAAAGAAGCGTCGAAATCTGAATCAGAAGGAAGATGTCATGTCTGCTCCTCAAAGAGTTGATCCACAGGAAGGGTCGTCTTCTGCAAGTGCCAGAAAGATGAATTTCTTCGGCATAACATTGGACAGCATCCAGTGTGAAAGAGAACGAATCGAAGAGGCTGTCGATGAAATAGAGGACTGGTTTTTCATTGTACAATTATCTTCCTTGGCCAGTCTTTTGAGTAAAGTCTTGTGCCCAATTTGCAAATGGCCTAGTGTAAAGTTTCAGTTACCAAATGGCAATGCAAGTGGCTTTTCAATCAAGGGTACATTGTTTTGTACAACTTGCAATTATATCATTGATGAGGACTATTTGTGTCAAAGAGTTGGGGGAACAAAGTCTGCAAGATCTCCTTTTGAAGTCAACAGCAGAGCAACATTGGCTTTCAGGGGAATTGGATGTGGGTTTAGTGCCATGAAAGAGTGGTGTGGTGTGATGAACATGCCCTATTCAATGAGCCAAGATGCTTACACTGCGCACCACAACAAACTCCACAAGGCAAGTATCGAAATGGCACAAATGGTGCAAGATGACTCTGCTACGTCAATCAGAGATGCATACAAAGACATTGGTGTTCTTCCTGATAAGAATGGAGTTCTGGAGATTGTTGTGTCATTTGATGGTGCATGGCACAGGAGAGGACACTCCTCCCATAATGGGCTGGCATCAACAATTGATTTGCTGACTGGAATACCTATTGATTTTGAGGTACTTAGCAACTTTTGTTTAAAATGCAAGATTGCTGCTGAAAAGCCAGATGACCCAGAGTGGAAGGAAAAGCATGCATCAAACTGCCCCAAAAATTTCACTGGCTCTTCTAATGCAGTGGAAGTTGAATGTGCAGTGCGGTTATGGAAGCGATCCGAAGAAAAGCACAAGCTCCGTTACACTGCAATGCTGTGTGATGGAGACAGCAAAGCATTTGATGCTGCAGTAGCTGCAGAGCCTTATGGTCCTGGTATAAAGATAGAAAAAGAAGATTGCGTGAATCATGTTTCCAAGCGTATGGGAACAGCCCTCAGGAACATAATTGCAACATCCAAGGCACAGAAAGATTCCATATCAGGGAAAGGAAAGCTTACGCAGGAAAAGATGGCAAAGATTCAAAATTATTATGGCCGAGCAATTAAGGACAATGCAAATGACGTTGAGCTACTGAAGAAGCGAATCTTTGCAATTCTTTTTCATCTCTCATCATCGGATTCAGATCCAAAGAACACTCACTGCCCACCAGGTGACAAATCATGGTGCTTTTGGCAAAGAGCAGTGGCTCAATCTAAGGATCCGGGAACCCACAAAGAACACGAGACTTTACCAGCGGATATTGGTAAAAAGTTAGTGCCCATTTTTAGACGCCTTGCAGATTCAGATCTCCTGAAAAGGTGCTCCAGAAACAGGACACAAAATCCAAATGAGTCTCTGCACCACATCATTTGGAAAAAATGCCCCAAAGCCACATTTGCAGGCAGAAAGACATTGGAAACAGCAGTGGCATTGTCCGTGTGCCAATTCACCTTGGGTGCTTCTTTCCGCCACATTATCTGCAAGCTATTGGGGATTGAGCCAGGTGATTTCCTTGAAAGTTATCAAATGAGAAGGATATCAGTAGACTGAAGAAGGCAGAGAATGCTAGCAAAGAAACCACAAAGAAAAGAAGACGAGCACTTAAATACAAAAAGAATGTACAGGAACAAAAGAAACAATCCGATGAAGGGACAACTTATGCTTCTGGTTCCTTCAATGTACAAGCTGGAAATAGCAAATAAAAGTAAATAAAATACCTTAGATTACTGTAAAGTGAAGAAACTATTGATATGAGTTGGTTGTGAATATGGTTTTCTAGCCTTATTGATCATTCTTGAAAATTCAGTCAACTTTCAACACAATGTCAAATTTCAAACTCATTTTTCTCAAAATGTGTTTTTCGTGTGGCGCGAATGCTTAGTGAACTAACTTTTTTGCCTAAACAGATAGCAAAGGGCAATGTTTATACATCATTTTAAAGCTACAGGCCTGTAGAGTGATGTAAAAGGCTTTATTTTTGGATCATGTATACTTCTGTACATTTATGACCAAGGCATTTCAGGAGAAAATCTTGTCGAAAGGTAATTTTGACAAGTTTCGAGATATTTTAATGCAAAAAAGATATTTTAGACAACCAACAACCTAACATCACTCCTCTGGTCCTATGCATTAATTTGATATACTGATATCAGAGTCTGAGCCTCTAGCTGCAAATATTAATGCTCACTGAATGATACTACTCAAATCCCATTGTTCTTTAGTTACCATGGAAATTAATTATCTAATCTAAAAAAGGACTTCAAATTTGAAATCAGCATGTTGATATTGCCTAGGGACATTAGTTTAAGGAACATATCTTAAAAGGATAAGATTTTAGAATTTCGACCAGTGACCTAAAGTTGAACTAAGGCTCGTGCAGCAGATTATAACTAATCGATTTCTAAGTCCTCAAATCATCACGAAAAATTTAGTCTTTATCCATTCATGTTGAATTTAGAAAATTTGATCGACGTTTTTCTATCGTTGTCAGTGTCTTCGAGACCAAAAATTTTAAGAAACTCGCGTATAGTTCAAGAAACAGAAGTCTACAAATTTTACAAAAATCCCAGAATCTAATTTTGGATCTTCAAAATCGGTCCAGTGTGCGATTTATCTTGGCCTGTCGAAAGAGGATAGTTTTTTTGGCGCAACCGGTACAAAATAGTTATAATATATTTGACTAGCCAATACCCAGTCGCAATTTACGGTACTATAAGATTGTCAAACCCTTCCCATTAATTTGACCCTATCGAAAAGATTTTAAGCTAAACATGAGACAGCACCCAATCGCTTGTTCAGGGTTGTCAGAGATTTGTTATGGGAGATCCCTGCCAGGAGTGGCAGAGAACTTCAAAGAAGCTTTCTTTAATTTGTTCCTTCCTAAAACGTACTCTTATTATCTTTGACAGATCTTTTTATCTGTTTGCACTTGTTCATTATCCTCAGTTTTATTCTGTAACCAGCCCATGATATGGGTAGAAACTATTTTGTATGATTACACAACAAGAAGTCTAGCAATGATTTAGAGGCAAGCTTGTGACGTCAAGACGCACCTCAAACAATAGGCCAGGCTCGTTCCGGTTGAATATTGACGTTACAGCGCACCGATTATGAGCAAGATGACGTCTCTGTGCACCAGTGTCTCGTTTGAATATATAATTTTTCCGACAAAAGACGAACAATTCTGGAAAAAATTACTATGCCCTATTTATAGGGGTATAATCTTAAATTTTATTGCAAGTCATGCCAACCCCGGATTTGTTCTTTAAGAATTCTTGAAAATTGTATTATCACCTGTGATTATTTCTGTTGAACAGGAAAGCTTCGCATGACATGTTTGCATGGCTAGCATCACCATACAGAACCCTACCACAGCACCCAGATGAGCCAGAGAGTGACAACGAAATCAACAAAACGTCATCGGATTTGCCATTCTCGATGCGATTCAGACAACTCAAGAACAGCGTCAAGGATCATGTTGGTGTTTATAGGTTAGTTATGTATGCTCATAGTTTCTTGCTCATAGTATAATTTAATGTATAAAGTGATTCATATGTTTGTTATCATAACAGGTGGAGTAAGTGCGATGACTCCTGACATGACTCCTGACAGTGTAATTGATTGACTGATTGATTAATTAGAATGATTGAATGATTCATTGATTGGCTGAGGGATGGATTGGATGATTAACACTGTATACAAAGATCTTTTCATTTGCATTTCAAACCACAATTTGAGACGCAAACATTGAGGACAAAATAGTTTTGGAGCAAACAGTTGTGTTCGTTTTATGGTTAAATTCAAGTCATTTGTAAAATTATATAGAGGCTGAGAGCTTTGCGGAGCATATTGCTCATTGACAGACCCTATTATTAAAAGACATCGATCTTTTGTTCGTCATACATTTCAAGAAGAACTGAGTTTGATTTTTTTCAGGGACTGAGCCAAAAGCCTCTGTTTGATAAAAAGAGGATTAATATTCCTCATACCTGTTCAGAGCTGCATTTTGTGTTTGTTTCTTGGAGTCTGAAAAAATTGACTATAATTTGCTTACAGATTAAAATTTCGTGCTTAACGTTGCAATAACTTGAAAAGGTCCATCGTTCTAATCCAACCGGTTAAATTGGTATCAAAATGTTAAGGTAACACTGTGTAAGCTGTTTGTTTCCGAAGACATGTGAATTTCGCTTTCAAAACAAAGAGTTCTAGGAAAGTATTGAATGATCTTTTTTTGGCACACAGTTTTGGCAATGTTGTGTTGCAGAGTCAGCAAATAAAATGAGGAATCGTAGTCTTGATTTTTTAAGTAAAGTTTTATATTCTTCTTCTACTTCTCAAATACTATTCTTCTAAAGTAATAAGTGAAGTCTATCAAGTACAAGTGAGTAATAAGTTGGCCAATTGTTGCTGCGAAGCAGCATTATATTCTTATTCAATGCTAGCGATTTGGACTGTGTGTGGGTGAGTGGGTACACTCTCCTTCACAGAGGCTGTATTACTGAAGGACCAAGGACGGACAGCGCCGAAGGCGCAATGAACGGGCAGCGCGAGGAAGGAGGAGCGCCTCTGCCAAAAAACGTGCGCAAATCGACATTTTCTGAGCGAATCGACATTTTCTGAGCGAATCGAAATCTACTGAGCGATATTAAATTTTTTGAGCAGATTGACAACCCGTAGACAACGACCATTTTACTACAACGAGAAATAGAACTGGAAGCAAACACAGAAAAGTAAACGACGGAGAAAGACGAGATGTTACAAGAAGAATACTGGAGCTTGGACGAATCTTAGGTAGGTCGACTGATGGATGGGCCTAGTATTTTGGTGGAAGGGTCGACTGAATGGGCCTAGTAGTTTGGTGGAAGGAATGAGAAGACAGGAGAAACAACATAACAGAGAGAACAACGACAAGAAAGAGAACGAATGTTGTATATAACATTATTTGAATTATTTCTTCAATCATACGCTGTAACCTGTGCTCTGTCCGCCATTTTGAGTCGTGAAAAACCAACTGCAACAACGTCACTCGATTATTTGGCAGAGGCTCCCTTTCCTCCCCTTCCTCGCGATGTGCGCTCGTTGCGCCTTCGGCGCGGATCATATCATCTGTCCTCCGGTAATACAGCCTCTGCGAAGGAGAGTGGAGTGGGTGTGTGTTTTCAACAATTTTTGCAGACCTTGTTATGGCTGTCAAATGATATCCCTGCGGGTCAACACAGAAATTAGCGCATGCGCAGTATTGAAAGTATGATAATAGCATCTTATTGTTGCATAGCAAATACAGCATTATATGCATAGTCATTTGACTTAATCAAAGGGCAATATACCAACCAATTTGTCATGCAAATATATCTATTTTTGGAGTTTCATGAGTTCAGGACTTTAGAGGATTCTTACATGAGGACATTGCCTACACCACAAGTTGCTATAGACCACAATCTTAAACATTTTAGCGAACAGTTTTGTGAGTAAACCCAGTACGCAGCACTCTCTGACTATTGTTATTTCTAGTAATAATTCCTATTATATATACAAAAACCTAAGAAAATTCTACTGGGTGATTCAACAAAAAAAATCCCCGTTTGAGAGGCCACTGCTCCCTGGATGTCAAGGTAATGGTATTGGCAAATATGTTATTTAATAGTGGATAGGATTCAAAGAGATTTTAGAATTTACCGGACTCAAATCCGCCACTCTTTTTTGAAATGATGAGAGATTTTCTGGAGAAAACCCATCAAAGAAACCTAAAATCACGATCAAATTTTCCTAGTATTTCTGCCTTGCAGCAATGACTTGAACACATTTTAGCACATGGTATCTTCTTGGGAGGATGAAATCGCTCGGAATAATTTTGTTATGCTCTTAAGGGTGGCACTTTCATCGTCCCAAAGGGATAGCGCGTTAGAATCTAAAAGTTAAAAAAGTATGACGGGAAGCAATGATTAGCCGTTGGATGCTAAGCTTTAGAGCTCAAGGGGTGTAAAAAGATTGCAATGATTTACTTTCTCAACGATTTAATTGGAAATTTTATGCCAAGGCTAAATATTGTCTTGAAAAATGTGTACATTAGTTCCTATGTTCCCATAGTTTTTGTAGATATGCGCCTGCTAATAGCTTTTTCTTTCAAATCGTTATTTTTTTCGTAGGTCACCGATTGATGGAAGAGGATTGTTTTGCAAAAGGCAGATCGAAGTAGGAGAAATGGTTATTGAGTATGCAGGCTCGGTGATTCGTGCAACTCTCACTGACAAAAGAGAAAACTATTATGAAGGAAAGGTAATCCCATTTTAAAAAGGACTTTGTGTATTTGTCGGCAAGTTTGTTGCTACGTTCTTAGCATTTGTTTATATACTTCTTGTCGACCAACTAGCTTTCTCTATTCTTAGATGTCGTACTTTTCGCTCAAGACTTGTACATTTGTCATTTCCTTTTCGTTTGCACCCGATAGTCCTACTTGTTGCCATTGTTTTGAAGCTTGAAAGGTGACAAAATTTAATCCACATTTTAGTCCTTTTCTAACCTTCTACAGAAAAACGACTCGAAGCAAAGTCGCCCATAGCTTGAGAATGGCTAGGTTAATTTTAGTGAAATGAATTAGCCTTTCCACTTTAAAGTTTGCCTTCGCACAGACAGAATATCCAACGGAGGAGTATCCACAGGGAAAACCCCATCTGCACAATCGAACGATTCCTTGTACAGGCACGTGACCATTAGTGATATTTTCAGTAGTGGATCTGAGGCCCCGTTTACACTATACCGGATAGCTATCGTCGCGCCGCGATTTTCGTATCGGTCGGATATGGGTGCTGTTTACATCATGCCAGAGCTATCCGATACAAGACACTCCATAAATTGGAGCGAAAATCACTTCGCTCTGTAGGTGATATGAAAATCACTCCGTCATGGTTCTGGCATGATGCAAACGCTACTATCCGATACGTTTCGCTCCATAATCAGCAAGGACGAAAAATGTTTTGGCTTTTGCGTGTTTGTTTACATTTTTTGCGTGTTTGTTTACATTTTTTGCGTGTTTGTTTACATTTTTTGAAAGAACCAATCACAAAGCTCTATTGTCACGTGACTNATCTTCTATTTTTGGAGACTGGAGACAAGATTATTTTCGCGCCATTTCTTCCTAGATTTTGGACTGAGACTGAATGTACATTTCATCTTCGTCAACTTATTATGAGAGCGCGGTCAAGGCTGCGTTGTTCAAACGTATGTTGTGCAAACAGTTTCATTTATCATTCCAAATTCGTTCTGTTTAGGATTGAACCAGTGGATTTTTGTTTATTCAGTATTGCTTGGCCTCCATAAATGAAAACTGGGTGAGTACTTACTTATTTACATCTTCAAAATTACTTTAGACTTCGGGCTTTCTGACAAGGCCAGCCTGATGAGGTCAGCAAGGTCAGGCTGAATTTTCAACGCCAAGCCAAGTATTCATGAATCATGAATACATTTGCTTTTTTAGAGATACTTTCCAATCGAGAGAAGGTCTATATTCTGCAATAATCTTTCGTGCTCTGAAGCTGTTTTATTCGCATTTCATTCGATTATTTATGACCTAACAAACTGTGAGAATAAAATTCAAAACCAAGACGAAGCAATGAGTCTCTATTATTTCAAAAACGGCCTGTGATCTTGAATCTATAAAAACGGTGCGATAACTTGACTTTCAGCCTCCCAGTAAAATTGTATTGTGTTATTAAATCAAGTAAAAAGATTGTTAAAAGCATTTCGAACGTAGCAATCTTCCCTCTGTAGAAAATTATGATGCAAAGGGTAGCAGAAACAAGTCTTTAAAGCGAACGCAACATCTGTCAAGTAGACCTTGCTAGGCCGAATGGAGGGTTCCGAATCAGTAAAAAGCAAATTGCGATATTTTCGAGTTTTGAAACGGTATCATTTTCGGCTACGGGGAAAATTTAGAAAAACTCTTATTTGTTCATGCATAGTTTAAAATTTTTGAAAATTCCAAAAAAATAATGTGCTTTTGGCCTTGAATAGAGAGGGTAGTTTTTGCTCTAAACGCCCCACAGCTTCTGTGTTTACGCGACGCCATTATCACAAAACCATAACAAAGTCACGTGAAAATAGAGCCTTGTGATTGGTTCTTCTGAAAATGTAAACAAACACGCAAAAATATAAACAAACACGCTAAAACAATTTTCGTCCTTGCTTCCATAATCACATTTCTTCATTTTGAAAACAATGAGAAACAATAAAATTGAAAACAAAGGATTAAGAAGCAATACTGGATTGCTTCCTCATAATGTAAACAGAAGGCCCACTTGGCATGAAAATAAAGACTCGACGATAGCTATCAGGTATAATGTAAACAGTGCAGTGGCCTTATCCGATAGAGATCACTGGCGACGAAACGCAACGATAGCTATCTGGTATAATGTAAACGGGGCCTAACTTATGCATCTATGACATCTATGGAACTGACCAATCAGATTCATCAGGGAAAATCTCACTAATGGTCATGCCCCTTTACAAGAAATCGTTCGATTGTGCACAGGCAGGGTTTTCTCCTGTGGATACTCCTCCGTGGATACTCCGTCTGTTCGCAGGCTATGTTCGAAATGAGCTGCAGTTGTTGACTTGGGAGATATTTAACTATAGTTACGATCGGAAAGATTTAGGTCATGCTATTTAAACCTCCGTGCAGAACATGACATTAATTTATTCTTTGTCCTAGGGTTATGGTTGCTACATGTTCCGAATAGATGACACTTTTGTTGTTGATGCGACGCTGTTTGGTAATGAGGCACGTTTTATCAATCATTCCTGTGAGGTAGGTGTTGTTTTCATTTATTGCAAATATGTGAATTGCCAGCGTGTGAACTCGCGAGTAGGAGCGAGTGAAGGCCTTAGGCTGCGCTTGCGTAAGTCCTGACAGATGATATCAGCGGAAATTGTGAGAAGAAAACAAAATGGCAGCCGAGCAGGCAAGATGCTGATGGAGTGGAATAGAAGGAGTTCGTCAATGACTTTTTTCATTCATTCATTCATTCATTCATTCGTTCATTCATTACTTACTTACTTTATTTTAAGTATGCTGGAAAGATTTCTAGCTATATTACAGCTAATTTAGGCCTACTATACATGTCGCATCCAGACGTGGGACCCTTAATTTAAAGGACAATCCTGGGGTTTGTAAAATTAATGTTAGAAAACAAACTTACCATCTCCTGAATCAAATGACGAACTTTTTTCCACATTTAGATTTGTGTTTCAGCTGTCAATTCAATAAACATCTTGCTAATTTAGGCCAAATATCCCTCCATTGGCCTCCATTTTCCCCACGATTACACGATAAGGAGGCTAGTCACAATTCAGAGGCAAGAAAAGAATAGGGCAGCCTCATTCACTCGTTGAACGTGACGTCAGAAAACGCTCTGACCTTGTGCTTAATGACGCCACTACGCATTTGCCGCAGATTGTGAATGTAATTTCGCAGAGAAAGACATAAAAAGTTGGAAAAAGTACGATACACCAGTGGTGGAAAAAATATCCACCTTCCTGCGAAGCGACCTCAAACTAAGATTCTTCCTTCTATTGTTTTACCACTCTCTTCTCGCACCAGATTCCAAAGCACCATTGAACTACTGCACAACGCATATATGCAGTAAAAGAACACAACCAAACATTGCCTTTTTCTTTTTCCTTTCCTTCCTTCTTTCCTGCTTTCCTCTATACATTTTCAATCTTCATTTTCTCTTTCATTCTTTCTTCTTTGCCCCCTTCCATTTTTCGTCCTCTTCTTCTACTTGTGTCCTTTTCCTTTCATTTCTTCTTTTCTCCCTTCCTCGTTTCCTTCCATTTTCTTCCTTTATTCCACTTGCTCTTCACAGCGGGCCAAAATTGTGATTTTACAGACATTCATCCATATCAGTGAATAAGACTTATCAAGAAAATTGGAAAATTTTCACATTTAGAGGGGATGGGGCCAAAATTCCTTATTTTTTATTTTGAACCAAGAATGCTTTTTATCACCAGGCAAGTACAAAAAAGTGCTCCAGATTGAAAAGGCTACTGTAGCCAGTATAACACAGCAGTACTATTAGAAAAAAAACTCCTCATTTAATGTCTCATTTGATTTTACAATTTTATCTGGCTTAAATTGGCCATTTCTTGACCCATTTTAAAACACCCTCAAGAAGGGCTACAAATGGGGATCAATTTTTGTTGTCCACTAAATGTAATTTCCACGTCTGCAGTTCAATAGTTTATAGCCGTTTGAGAATTACTCCACTGTTAGTAGTAAAACAGAGATTTTCCGCCCATTTCACCCCCTTAAAAAATGCAATAGTGGAAAAAATAAATAAATTTTATTTCAATTAACCGAGGAGAAACAGAACGAAACCTTTGCAAGTGAACTTATCATAAGCTGTACTTTCAGAAAATATATTGGTTCAGTATGTTTCTCCTCGTACTTTTTGCGATATTCTTGATTGAAGTCAGATTTTTGCCTTCTGGAGCAGTCGAAAAAACTGACATTTTGAAAGCAAAAAGTTGTTAAAACATCAAACTACCGTAAGAGTAAAATTCACAAAATTATTGTTTCTTGATTTTCATTTGATATAGCCTATCTATTCTCAGACAGCACTAATCAGTCTTTTTGCAACCCCTTTTTGCTAGTAAATAAAACATTCATCAACTTTTTTCTGCAAAGATCGTGCTTGTGTAACATTTTATACAATTTTATACATTTTCTCAAATTAAAAAAAAACCATAGTTATTTCAAAACACATGATAAATGAAAACTGTAAAAAGCACAAGAAAGCCACATTATTCAGCTTTCTAAAACTGCACGAAAACCATTGATTTAGAAAAATTCAAAAACCTCTGGCCCACTGTGCTCTTTTCCTTCCCCTTTTCTTCCTTCAAGACAAACGAGCTTCCTGCGAAGCTGCTTCGCGGCTTCGTGCACTTCTTCCATCTCTGCGATACACCATTCATAACAGTATAATCTTTCATTTTATCATCAATCATACCAACCCCGGAATTGTTCTTTGAGGTCCTTTCCGAAGGACGGCGAAGTGAGTTGCTTGGTCAGGCATCTGGAAGGTCACCCATCTGGATTTTGACCTCATACGACCAAGCTTAACTTCAGTTACCTAACGGAAACTGTATAAGCAGCTGGGCCACTGACTCCTCCATGAATAAATGACCCTTGTGTTCTTTCATGAATAAGTAGCCAATTTCTTTCTTGAAAGGGTGCGTGATGCGAGACAAAAACCTGGTTTTATTTATCAAGGACGCATTTTGCTCGTTTCTCGTACTCTAAGCAGATCTAGTTGCGATAGTCACGTGCAGTTATTTTTGAGTGATGGTGGAATCAATCCGTTGATTTTCTAACTTTATAGTTTTGTAGTTGAAGGTTTGAAGTAATTGCTTTAGATCGCGTATAGAGTTAAATTTCTGCATTTAATAACTGGAACTGTATAAGTTGCGAGTGAAGCTGCATGTCACAAGACAACAATGCAATGTTTCATGAAATACTATTACATATGCTTGACTACCAAATGATTAGATAAACAAATTTTGTCTTGGTTTTTGACAAATGATAAAAGTTAACAACCGACTCCGACATCACTAAATAAGATTAACATCGACCTTTCACATTTTAAAAACTTGCATTCTTTTCTCTCTCAACGAGTTTATTTTGTTCAATGTTGAGTAACGTTTTTTTATTTTTTTCATAGCCGAACTGCTATTCAAGAATAGTACCTGTAGATGGAGAAAAACACATTGTTATATTCGCATCACGGAGGTTGGTTTCTATCTTCGATATTTAGACCTGTTTTGCAATGAACAACAGACTTATGTATTACGCGTATTGATCATATTTGCAAAAGTTTCTGGCTTTGTCTGATTTTATGCTTTGTTGGCGTGAAAAATGCTATTTAATGCAAGGAGTGTGGTGATCAACAGTGTCCAATTTCTAGTTCAAAAAGTGGATATCACATTTTTGATGGTCTTTAATAAGCTATTCAAGTAGCATAACTGAGGCAACGTCTTCAATGTTTGATGCCTTCCTGAAAATAAGTCTGCTGATTTATGCTTCCGTTTTCAGTTCGAATTTCATTATTTTCCTGGATTTCCAATCTGAAAAGTTTTTGTGAGAACGCGTGAGAACTTTCCACTGAAATAATTTCATGGTGGACGTTTCCAAGATGCTGACATTTCTTCTCCATCTAGTGGTCCAGTCCAGTCGTTATGATAGTAAGATAGATTACTAAAGGAAGACATGATTTTGAATAATGAGGGAACTGAACACGAGACCAAATTGTGCTTCAGTAGAACTTTTGATCTAGCCATTACTGAAACTGATGTGACAATTGCTATTGATTTTGCCGATTTTTCCGAAAGGGGGCATTTATTTTTAGATAGTCTTTAGGAATGATTCACGATCTGTTTGATCAGTCTCTGTGGAAACGCATTAGAATTTGAGATTAGCCTTCCTGTAATTTCTGCAAAGGATTGTTTATCGTACCCGAACAGGGACAGACCTGTTTGGTTCTTGTAACGGGTTATTTTGCATATCAGAGGGGTAGCTCGGTTGACCATCAACAGCCGTACCTTTAAGTTTCTCCTTTTTGTCAACGTCAATTGTATCTTTCGTGAGAGAACCTTTGATATCAAGAACTGCTGATTATTTTGTCACTGATGACCTAATTGATTTCATCTATAGGATATTTCCTGGCGAAGAACTTACTTACGACTACAAATTCCCATTCGAGGAAGAAAAGCTGCCTTGTCACTGTGGATCGAAGAAATGCCGAAAATATCTCAACTGAATACAATCTTCAGAACACTATGGAAAACGTTCGTGAACATTCCCGCAATATTATCAATTATGTTCTGTAAAGCTTAAAGCAAGGTTTCGTCTGGAAGTCAAGATTTTTTAATTCTCGTCGAGTGCATAGAGGGATTTATAATACAGTAAGAATCCGCACATAAGTACCAAAACTTTTAAGAACATTTAGGCAAAAATTTTGGAGGAGAAGGAATTTTGTGAATTTGTGAAAATTGGATTAAAATTGGAAAGAAAGACGTTTCTAAGTGGTAGATGCACCAAGCTTACCATTGGTATGGTTTTTGCAGAGTGCATGCCCTCTTAATTGCACTATCCTTAGATTTTAAACCCCAGAATAAAGAACCTTCGTTGGCCTCAGTTTAAAAGGTGATGGTTCTTATATGTAGGTTTTTACTGCAATACATTCTTGAAAATTGACAGAGCTTTCAGGACGTGTGTGCGATTTACTGCACCATATCTTCTCATTGAATATCATCATGCAGGAATAGCTAAACTCCGATGTAAGAAATTGCTATCAGATGTCCAGGTCCACTAATGAAGGTAATCTACAGTTAAAAAGTATTTTTGTTAAGTTAAAATACGTAGAAACCTCGGTGTTAAATGCTAGTTTTTCTAAAGATAAAGGTAAATAAATGTAGCAACAGGTATATGGTTTGATCAAAAGAAGGATAATTTATTCAAATCTAAGCTAAATCTAAATGTTTTACTTGGATAGACTGATTACATGAGTCTCAGTTTTCCGCATTGAATTGAATGGTAGTTATGGCTTCAAACTGAGACTCATGACACTACAGCTTCAAAACAGAGACTACTTAGGCTTGTATGCGAGAATATAACTGGTTGGTAACTCTTTATTTTCATGTCGTAAAACTTGTTGGGTATTACTTCGCCCATGCAACTGCATTTCAGCGTTAGCATCGAGAAGAGGATTCCCTCTCGCAGTTTATCCGCCATCTTCCAGAACAGTAGCGCGCCGTCCCCGACCTCTGTGAAAAGGTCCATCTATTCAAATATGGCACAAACAGTTGCTGTGGAGCTGTGTATTTGGTTGGATACCCTTATCTGCCCTCCTGAATTATTATGCACTCTCAGTCAATGAATACTTGTATGAATTACATACCATTATTTCTATATTGCCTTGAAAATATTTATAAGAAAAGGCTTCCTTTTATAGGACTGCTAAATGAAATGATTTAATTTCGTGTTGCGTAAAAGACAACTGTGAAGGATTTTGAACTCCCAAAGTATTGTATTTTATTGTACATTAAGTATTATATGTGTATGAAATATGTTCATTGTTTTGTCATATGCCTGATTTTTTATGCATTTGAAGTCTCGAATAACTTTTCTCTTCCGACTCGCAACAAACCGCACCTTGTAAGTAGAGGTCAGCCAGTACACTGTGATCCCGTAGGCCTTTTTTACAAAAAATTCCAAAATAGAGTTTTGAATTCCAAACTGATTCCATGCCCGCGTTCATGCTTTTGTAATGCAGCACAACCTATGGGCTCATGTGCTGAAAGTCCTAAAGAAGCTTCTTTTGCTTTGAGTAAATACGAATGTGATGTGAAGTGGTCTATTGTCACAGAAGACCAACTTATCTCTTGCGCCCCTTTTACTTCATTTCCGCAATTGTTTGCCAACCAAAGGTTTTGTAGAAAAGTCACCTTTTCTCTCTCTTTGTCCTTCGCGCAGTCGCTGTTGCAACTTTCTTTCTTTGTTACATCATTACCAGACTAACCAACAATATAATAATCAATAGGAAGGGAATAGACATAGCTATATTGAGTGGTCACTATAAATAGGCTACGAAAACGCCCACGCACCCATTGTTTCTTCAGCTACACAATGAAACGGCACGTCCCAACAGTATCAAATACAATAGACTATATTTTTAACTTGGCCCGGGCCAGCTTTTAAAGTGCCACTGAAATGAAAAAATTGAATTTTGCCTTATGTGCTATGAGGCAGGAATAGACATCGCTGATTGCGAATATGGCATTAATTTTTTAATTGAGGGTGCGGAACTGTGAATTTTCGGGGCTTTTTTGGTGGGAGGTCGTTCGACAAGAGCCTATGACGAGTGTGTTTCTTAACATCATACCCACCAGACTACGTCATAAAATCCTCGAGTTCCTGTCTGGCCGCGTTATCAATCAGGGTTTTGGAGAATGAAACCAATGTCGCTTTAACTTGGTTAGAACGAAACGAAATGATCGCAAACCCTGAGAAATTTCATGCTTTGTTGGTCAGAAAAGATCGGCAAAATACTAGTGGACAAAATATAAGCTTTCAAGGTCATGCCATCAAATCAGAAGAAACTGTAAAACTTTTGGGCGTAACTCTGGATAAACAATTGAATTTTGATACACACATATCAAACCTTTGTAAAAAAGCTGCGACACAACTAAACGTTCTGAAAAGATTAAGATCATTTATTGGATTTGAGCAGAAAAATGTACTAGTACNTCAATCAGGGTTTTGGAGAATGAAACCAATGTCGCTTTAACTTGGTTAGAACGAAACGAAATGATCGCAAACCCTGAGAAATTTCATGCTTTGTTGGTCAGAAAAGATCGGCAAAATACTAGTGGACAAAATATAAGCTTTCAAGGTCATGCCATCAAATCAGAAGAAACTGTAAAACTTTTGGGCGTAACTCTGGATAAACAATTGAATTTTGATACACACATATCAAACCTTTGTAAAAAAGCTGCGACACAACTAAACGTTCTGAAAAGATTAAGATCATTTATTGGATTTGAGCAGAAAAATGTACTAGTACAGAGCTTTGTTTACTCTAATTTCAATTATTGTTCGCTGGACAAAGGTAAAACCAGTGAAGGCTAGACTTTCGAATTTTGGTCGGGTACGACAGCAGTGGAATGCAGTTTGGTAGAAAAGAAAATCAGATATGGTTAATGTCACCTTGTCCAAAACTGGTTGTTTTGGGCAGCTACATCGTACTCTGTGATAAAACAAACCAGTCTTTTTTTCACAACGCATTTGGACAAACATTGGGTCAAAATTTTTACAGTACTTGCCCGCCCCTGACTAGTGCAGGATTGATGCTTGGAGAGTGTCTGGATCATTTGAAAGAGAATCAAGATTTAATTAGGTCTGATTTGCATTTGACGCCGAAGAATCTCAATGGCCCAGGGAAACGTTGCAGCTAAAACTTTGGAATCAGCAAAAATGTTGAGAGACGGAGTGGAACAACTGAAATATACACTGGCACAACACAATTATAAGCATGCAAAATTGCTCAGCTGTATTACAATGGATTTTGAAAATATGCATTCAATCGTAAACCATAAAAGCCCGTTATGCACAGCTTTAGAGTATGCAAGAAATATTGGAGATGCTGTCATAGAAGGATTAAAAAGAACGACATCTTGGGCAGCTCACTATTACACAAATCCAAAATCTTGGTACCCGTTGCTAGAAAGATCAATACCATAAGGCAGGGAATTTCTCAGAAAAATCTAGCAATGTTCGCTGTCAAGATTTTCACTTTAAAATCCGATTATTGGTGATCGCTGGTACACAATGGAGCCTGGTACATTTAAAAAAAATTTGCTCAAGTCACGTAATCGATGACGTCATCTTTAACGGTCATCAAAAATTTAACTTGACCGTATACTTAATCCGAATAGGTCATTCGAAAGAGCACGAAGAGGAGAGTTGTAACCCTATCTGACCTGGGCGGGGGCGGATTCCGCCCCCCCCTAGTATATTTTTGTTTCTGCTATTTTCGATATATGTAGAAGGCCGCTGAAATTTAGTAAGTTTAACTTTGTATCATAGAGCAATGAAATTGTAACAATTTTGACATTCTATATTTAGCACTGTCTCCATGGTTACCAAGTTGTCATCTGGTATTCTGTGAAAATTAAAGGCAGTCTGTCCCCTATTGTTCTAATTTTTTTTTTCGTGGCCATGAAAATTCAAGCATCACTGATTCTCTATGACCTTGCTTACTTTGGATGAAGCAAATAAGCGCACACGTGTGGGATATTCAATAGAGATCTTTATCGATCTTATTTTCATTCTTTCAAGGGGACAGANAGAGGAAAAGGAATAAAATTGTTAAACTTAATAAAGTTGCAAAGAAGAAATTTTTTCGAAGTTTAGATCCCGCAACGATTGGTAGTGATAAACAGTTCTGGAAAACTTTCAAGCCGTTATTATCTAGTAAATCATCAAATACTCAAGAGAAGATCATTCTCGTTGAAAATGGTTCTAGAATCATCTGTGACAAGCAAATAGCAGAATGTTTTAACGAGTACTTCGTGAATATCACTGCTACGCTACCCATTGAGGCTCCTATGACCCCACCATCATATGTCCCTTTGCAGGACCCTGTTTTAAATGCCATCAAAAAATACGACAACCATCCTAGTTTAATGTTGATTAGAAATAATGTTGTAAATGATGAGACGTTTGAGTTTCATCCTGTCAGCCCTATTGATGTCTGGAATGAAATTAATAAGCTAGACAATTCGAAGAAAACTAGTGGATGTATTTCGGTTGATGTCCTCAAATTAATATCCGGTTTATGTCACATCGAAATAACTAAATATTTCAATACGATGCTACTCACTAGTGAGTTCCCCGATCCTCTAAAGGCCGTCGATGTATCATCATTGTATAAAAGTTCTGAATCCACCTGTAAAGTTAATTATAGACCAATTAGTGTAGCGACAGCTATGTCCAAGGTCTTCGAGCGTTTGATAGCTAAACAGATCAATTCTTTTGTGACTACTAGGATATCGAATCTGTTATGTGCTTATAGGAAAGGACATAGTGCACAACATGCCCTGATTCGGCTCATTGAAACCATTCGTAAGATATTAGATAGGAAAGGTGTTGCCGGTATGATTTTGATGGATTTATCAAAGGCATTTGATTGTATGCCACATGATCTCCTTATTGCGAAATTAAACGCGTATGGGTTTGGTCTGCAGGGCCTCAGATTAATAGCAAATTATCTCTCAGATAGAAAGCAGAGAGTAAAGGTTGGCTCAACATATAGTGATTGGTTACAAACAAAAACTGGTGTCCCCCAGGGCTCTGTGCTAGGGCCACTACTGTTCAATATTTTCCTCAACGATTTTATCTACATCGTCGAACATTCGGAGGTGTGCAATTTTGCTGATGATAATACCATTTTTTCTTGTGATGACACTTTTGAAAGTGTGGCTTCAAACCTTGAAGAAGATATGTCGCGAGCAATTTCTTGGTTCAAAACGAATCAAATGGTCGCCAATCCATCAAAATTTCAAGTTATGCTGCTAGGTTTGAAGACTAATGATAGTATTGTTCTCGATATTGGAAATGATTCCATTGATGTTGTTAATAGTGTTAAGTTATTGGGGATTACCATCGACTCGAAACTGAAATTCGACCAACATGTAGCAAAATTAACCCAAAAAGCAAACAACAAGATCAGTGCCTTCTCTAGAATCTCAAATTATTTAAATGAGAAACAATCTCTTTTACTGTACAACTCATTCATAATGTCTCAGTTTAATTACTGTCCATTGATATGGATGTTTTGCGGAAAGGTTGCCAATAATAATTTAAATCGCACCCATAAGAGAGCACTTCGAATTCTCTTCAACGATTATACATCCTCTTTTGAAGAGTTGTTACAGAGAGCAAATGAGTGCACTATTCATAATAAAAACTTGCAAAAGTTAATGCTCGAGGTTTATAGCAGTTTAACACAACAAAATCCTTATTTTTTGTGGGATATGTTCCAGGAAAAGGAAAATAATTATAATTTAAGATCAAAGAATCTGTTGATGTTGCCTCAAACTAAGACAAATACTTATGGCAACGATAGTTTATCTTTTCGTGGCAGCATATTATGGAATTCCCTAACAAATGACACAAAAATTGCCACCTCCGTCTGTTCCTTCAAGACATGCATAAAAAAATGGAATGGAGAGAATTGCCGTTGTAAAATATGTAAATAACGAACACTCGATGTTTATTCTTGTGGCTGATTTTGTGAATAGGGTATTTACGTTTATATTTATAAATTGTATTTTTTGTTGTTGTAAATAGTTGGTCTTAATTAGTTCATATTAGAGCTATTCTTTTAAACCAACTTTAAAGAATTTAATAATAATAAAAATAATAATAAAGAACTGCCCATTCAGCCTAGCCTGCTAATTCAGCCATGCAACCAAAAGGTTATTTGACTGAACGACGATACTGCGAGACGAGGCATATCCCCTATCAAAGTTTACATTGATATCTACAGAAACAAACTTGAATAGAAAGTTAAAATAAATGGTAGTTCTAGCCAAAAGCAGAGATCATGCTTCTGGGCACTGCCGTACGTCGTGAAAATAATTAAAATACGCTTTTAGTCGAAAAGCGGGAATTCGTCAAAAACTGTGGTCGGGAATCGAGAATTGGGCTAAAAACGTAGCGGGAATTCGGGAATCAGAAAATTGGGGACCCTCCTACTACTGAGGACTGAGCGAACGCCCAGTGCTCCTAATTTGAGTGCATTTCTTCTTTGTGAAAATTAAAGGGACGTGCTCAATCCTCCACTTTCTTTATGGTGATTGATTTAAGTTTTCTTTTTC
Organism: Aurelia aurita; assembly: GCA_004194415.1. Classification (NCBI taxonomy): domain Eukaryota; kingdom Metazoa; phylum Cnidaria; class Scyphozoa; order Semaeostomeae; family Ulmaridae; genus Aurelia; species Aurelia aurita. The sequence continues at coordinate 106,805 of REGM01000245.1, read as the reverse complement.
AGCCATAGTCAATCGTTTCGTTTTCGTTGCTTGTCAGTGGCCGTCAGTGCTTGTATCCAGTTCCCGCCATTTTGGCATTGGCATTGGCATTGGCGCCTTCCATCCTTCTTTGCGATTACAAACAGCCACGATGACGTCAAAAACTTCTTTGGAAGCTTTCCCACAGGCAGACATTTTGAACATGAAAGAGAAATAACCGAAGGAAAGATGTCATATGCTTCAAGTAGTTGTATGACGTCATTTTCGTTAAAAACGCAGACTTGAAGACCTCAGCATTTTTTCACCTCAGCCTATTGTTCTCTTTCTTAGTTACCCTATGGTAACCTTATTGGTTTTTATTTTTATTGCATCGAATAATAACATATGATAGAATGCATATATATGTTATTGCCATAGAAACAGCATTGCTTACCGTATCTGAGGTGTTATAATGAAATAGGATTCTTACCATTCTCTTATGTTCTTGGGAAATGGGCGTCAAAAATGATCTGGCCATCTCAGTGGAAAATGGCCCATGAAAATGATGTAAATAGTACTGGTAGAGGGGGGGGGGGACAAACGCCTGGCTCCGCCCTTCCGCCTTTCTCTTTCGCGCCTTTCCTTGCGACACTGTTTTCGCGTCATGCATATTCAGCCTTAAAGTAAATCAACGGGGTTAAAAGGCAACTTAGCTAGGGGGACTGGGTCCATGTAAATATAACCTATTGTATTTGATGTTTTCGATCGATGAAAACAATAGGAACATAAGTGGCGCGTGCCGTTCTTTTGTGCTATCTTTAGACTAGATCGCTATATCTCCGTTCATTTACTTTAAGAAGCATGACATTTAATAATAGAATATTGCAAACTTATGGCGCATGTGTATTTATCAGCAGCACAATCAATTGACGTAAGAAATTAGATGTTTCCTTCCCTATTGCATTATTAAATTTGGCAGGAGACACAGCTTGGAAATTGTTTATCTTGCAAGAGTATTGGGACATCAAGTTGACAAGCATTTATGATTTTAAAGTGACGTTTTATTCGCAGGTTTCTACTTTAGGCCCACTCACAGTATCTTTTTGGACAGGCCAGGGTTCATTCGTTTACTCGTGGCGCCAGGGCCAGACTACATCATTCCAATCAATTCCATGAAAATTGGTGCGTTCAAATGCTTGCCGTTGAGTTAGATCAAGTGCAGTAGCCTAATATTGGTAAGCATAATATACGCCCATTCTCATGCAATCAATTGCATAATATGATGTGAAAAATAGTATTCCTCCTACGAAAACAAAAAGTTAGGGAAGGCCAAAGAACCATATTTTGGCTAGACCTGCTTTTTGGTGATGGCTTATTACCATCTGGGGTCTCGGAAGTCATAATATGAATATGATGTAATGTGTTATTATGATTATAGTAAATTTACCAGTGACCAGAAAAGTCCCACAAACTTCCATTTTGTCTGTCAACAAGTCTTGTGGCACATCCTAGGCGTACACACAATTGTTTTATGAGAAACTCTTTGTAAGAAACACACAACTCTCAGATCACCAACAAATTGAGAAACTTGAGTTGTGTACTGGAAAAATATTATTACTTGAGAAACTTTTTCATCTATAAAAGCTTTTTTGCTTTTTTATTTCATCTGAAGCATACTTTCTCTTTTTGTTGTACTTTATTAGTCTGTACTAGCTACAACTGGGTGTGCCACAACAGTTTGGTCATTTGAATTTTTTTTGGAAATAGAATGCACTCATTTTGTTTATAACAAGCCGCTTGTAAGAAATTCTGGTAGCCTCTTCTAGAAAATTAAGAAACTCTACAAGAAGTGATCAGAGGTCAGTCATTTTTTAAGGGACTTTTTCAACTTTTGTTTATGAGTTGCAAAGTGTTTTAAACAAAACATGCTTTGCTAATCCAAGTGATACCATAAAGTACTGGATGAGTCAGAAAAGTGTATCCACTGTTTGAAAAATAAAACAACAAAAACTATATGACCGATTTGAAAAGTTACAACTCTGTTGTCTGGCTGAGGTTTTAGCTTAATTTCGGGAATTGGTTCATAATTTACAATGCACAATCTTAATCTCAAAGCAAGAATTATGGAAAACTAGCTTCCATGGATGGGCTTTGGCTAAAACTATAGTGTGTTGGCCAATTTAATCCATTTTTCACCCATTAGGCATTAAAATGGAAAAGTAATGCTTCTTTATTAAGCTCATTCATTGCCTTCTAAAGATACAGAAACTATTGAATTGTAATTTATGCTCTCATCAATCCTGAGAATCAAAAATTCAAAATTTGCATGACAGTAAAGAGCCTGTTTTTGGCTGTTTTTTTTGGCAAATTGAGAAGTAGGACTTTTGGCTAAGTAAATCCTGATTTCAGAAGGAATAATGCACCTAAAATTATGAGAAAAATCTCAAAACTTAAGTTGAAGCCTCGGTAAGATGATGGAATTAAAATTTTATAAATTGGTTGCATAGCTTTCCTGTATGACTTTCAAACAGTGGATACATTTTTCTGACTCACCCGGTATAGTTTTTGTCTATAATTTGGTTGTTTCTTGTCATTCTCTCGACTGAAAAAGCTATATTTACGGTCTTCAATGAATTGTGATAAATTGCTAAATTCAATGTTATGAAAATTAAGAAACTGCAAAGAAACGTTTACTACTAACTAAGTATGAACTAGGTGTCCCACTACCTTTGTTATTTTTAAGTTAATCTTAGCCAATCTTAGCCCCTTTGGATATGGTTTCTCAAATCTAAGTGTTTTTCCTGTTGGCGTTGGAATCCTGGTCAAGGCAAAAATCCATACTTTTATTATGTTGCAAATTTACCTTTTTTAGGTAATACACATTCCGATAAATTTCAAGGTTTATTTCTAGTTTTTTTCTTGCATGATTGACGTTGCTTCTTGAGGATGAAATTTGATGCTCATAACAATTCTATGCTGAAACAATCCTGCGTTTGGTACTTTTTAAGCCAAGTAATAGATCCACTTTCTAACTAATTCCACTGATGGTAAACGCAGAAATCTTCTGTAACAATCCACAAGAGAAAAAGGTTATCTGCAAAATCTACTCTGTAGATGCATTTGCCATTCTTCAATGCACAAACTGACAAACCAAAGAATATATATAATTATCACCCTATGATCGGGCAGGAACTCTGTTATACAATCTGATTGGCTGAAAATGTTCGAATGTGACATAATGATAGGGTATTATTATCCGGTAATGCTCGCATAGAAACTCGGCTTCAAACCACAAATCAGTTTCAAACACGAACAACAATTCGAACAGCCAAATGACTTTGTCTGCAAAGGTTTCATGCTAGGCCTTCAATTATGTTGCTTTTTAAATTATCTTTTTTACTTTTTAAGAAACGAAAGGTCTTCACCCAGCCCTGACCATAGGGTAATAAACTATATAATAACTGTTTCCTTCAGGCAATCTTGGGCAATCAATGTCGCAAGCTAGGTCTTGTACTGACCGCTTCGGGTTAATATTTTCTGGTATTGCCCTCGGAAACAGTTATTACAGGCTTAGTAAAACTTAATGCATTGAAAGTCAAGCTTCCAATTAGTGATTTTTACGTTTGATTCTGCAGAGATTGGTTCTCCCAGATTTAATCCCATCTGGCATGCAACCCTCGTACCGCAAAACATATTTGCCAATTGCAGGTGACAATAAGACATGATAAGGATTGTCATTATGTCACATGATGAAGTGTGGAGGAAATTTTTTTATTCTGATCCCACTGGATGCAGCAGCAACTTGGTCGAGCAAGGCTAGATGGATTTGAATGAATTGAACTCTGCTTGATAGCCAAAAGACTGAAGTATTTTCGCCATTTTGCTTGCATTTTTATGAGCACTGAAAGTATAGACTAGTTAAATTTGACTTTATGAAAAATCTTGGTTGTGAAATGCTTGAAAAAGGGACTAAACCATCAATCAAATCCTAAAGAAGCTCCTCTCACAGAACAATAAGGAATGTCATTTTATCTCCCTATTTCTAAACAATTACTAAAGATTGCAATCAAATGGCAATAGATGCGCCAGCTTCATGTCTTATCTGTTGAAAAGAAAGTGCAATGGTCTAAATTTTCATTCTTGAACTCTTAGGGAGACTAAATTTACTTTTGTATCATTCTGTGTTCGAGGAGATTCTTTAGAATTTGGGGCATTTTATAATTAATATTTTCAGGCATTTAGCAACAAAGAATTTTTCGTAAGGTTGAATTTACCTATTCTCAGTGCTCATAAAGACACAAGAAAAATTGCCAAAATACTTTGGTCTTTTGGATATCAAGTAGAATTTAAGTCATGCAAAAAATTCCGTTACTCTATGTGGACCATACTCACCATGCGGAAGGATCTTCTTGAAAGATACACAACTAGCAAGGTACGTTGCAAGAATATGGCGACAGGCATTTCTGGCGATGATAAAGAGCAGTGATCCAACTTCAAATGGTTGTCAAAATGAGGAACTATCTGTAACCTGGGTCCTTCAACACAGGGCATGAAAACCCATCCGACCATGTGACCGGGCGGTCGCAGGAAATGTTCAATTCATAGCGTCCTGCAGGAAATTTTTCAAATTGTATCTTTTTTTCATGTATATATTACTGTTTATCACTTTTTTATGAGAAAGAAACAACTGATGCAGTCAAGCAAAAGTTACTTAACATAAATTGTATCTCATGTAATCTCATGTACAGTTTCTATTCACATTCTATACAGCAGGTATGAGATAAAATCACTCAAGTTTCCTTCATGCTTTTTAGAAATCATAAACGGTTTCTTTTATGGGGTCCCAACTTCATCCACATTTATTTTTCACGATGTCTTACTTGCATTTACATAGAACCGGTTACACGAATTACTATCTTTGGAACCTGACCTTTTTTAAGAAAGCTAGATATTGTCTCTTTTCTATTCTTGCAGGAACTTCAAGCATGATTTTTGTCTGGTCGCAGGAAGGAAAATATTTTTTCATGCCCTGCTTCAACATTTCCCAAAGACATGAGCTAGTGGTCAACAAAGATCTTAATGAATGTCAGTGGCTATTTATATTCGGCGCAATGGATACTTTGCGCAATAAGTGATATTCGGCGCCATAAGTTATATTCGGCGCAATAAGTGATATTTGACGCAATAAGTGATATTCGGCGCAATAAGTGATATTCAGTGATATTCAGCGCAATGAGTGATATTGGGTGCAATAAGTGATATTCGGCGCAATAAGTGATATTCGTCATATCTGTAACCTGGTGATATACTATGCTCTCGAACCATCAAATAATGAAGTAGAATATTGTCAACCTAGTGAGTCCCCCTAAAATGTTTGAATCAAAATATTTGATTGATAAATATCCTAACCCCAGCCACGATTTTGGAGGGGGAGGTGCTATTTATTGGGAAGCCAGCAAAGGATCCTCACTACTTCTAGAAAACATGCAGTGACATGCAATATGATTTTTAAGAGATGTTGATTTGGTAAGTTCTCTTTCACAAGGGATGAAATCGAAATATTCCCTGCTCCCCCCCCCCCTAAAACTAGGGACCAGCTTTTTATGGTTCAGAAGTACTATTATAATATGAGCTATTTGTACAGACTAGCCTGTTTTGATTGACTTTTAATCACTGAAGTCAAATGGAGCTTGACATATTTTATTCTCCCAATTTTAGGACTTTAACCCCCTATTCCTTGGAAATTCCCTCTCAAATACTTTATCAACATACAAAATCGTAATCTACGCCAAAAAATGGTGTATAAACAGTTGATTTGGTAAATTTCCGCTCAGTTGACAATACTCCCCCTTCCGCCCCTGGCTACCTGCCAGAAAGACAAGATTGCTGTTTTCAATTTCCTATGAAATTTTTCTCTTTAGATCTAGGAACATATACCAACCAAATCAAGCAAAGACATGAGAGAGATTACTCACAAGACGTAACTAAATGGAGAGAGAATACCCTGTGAAAGACAAACTAGGAGCATTCTCCCAACACCCTTACTACAGACAACCAGCCCGTCCAGACAATTTGCCCATTTATGGAAAAGAAGATTTTCATGGCCAGAAGACGGTTTCTCAATGGAATCGCTACTACGGGGGTCATTACGGGTATGATGAGCCTGACCAAGTCGGTTCAAGACAGAAAGACTTTATTAACGGTGATCCGATGCTTATAAGCGACTTGATTCACGAGAGATCAGACCATCATGTCAGCCCAAGGTTTCTGTCACCTCAGTTCATTGCAGAATCAAAGGAAAGTTTTTTATCAAATCGTAGTCCTCACGTAGAGTCAAAATCGTACTTTGATGCTGCAAAGCGCAGCCATCAATCTCCTAGCTTGCCAAAAATCAGCCCAATATGTCCCCTTGATGTTCCTATTTTTGGTGCCCAAGGAAATTACTCACCATTCAAAATGGAAAGCCCGAACCGCATGAATATTACTCCACTGACGGATTTTGTTCATTCTTCAGATCGGTTTTATCCAGAAGAATGTGCCTCACCAGTTAAAATGTCAAGATATTCGTCTCATCGTAAGGACTCAAACTTAGCTTCACCTCCAAGTAATATGCAGTTATTAGACGATTTAAGGTTCCGAAGCTCATATGCAGCAAATTGGCAAGAACCAGGCAAAATTCGGTATTCTCGTACGCCCAGTACGGCAATGGAAAGTGATGCCTTTGTTTTAACTAAAGACCAAATACAACAGGAATTTGCGCAGCGGTTTCTGCTGGAAAGCAAAGGCTGGAGTGAAGAGGGTTCTCGTGGTCTCTCCATTAACAGACACCTTGAACCATTCCGGTCTCAATTATTATCAAAAGTACCTTCAAGTCCAGCTCTTATTGGGTCCAAACACGAAATGAACTCGATACCCAGATCTGTGATTAGGACGACGAAAAAAGCGGCGAACGGCATTGAGCATATTTCAAAGAAAAATGAATTTGTTGATAACTGTCATTTGCTGGAGAAATCAAAACAAAATGGCAATCAAACTGCTGCTATCCGGAGGAATCAAGATAATAGTATCGACCTTCAAGCTAATAGCTTTGATTATCAGAATCAACAAAATGCGGACGAAGTATTTGGAAGGCTTTGCGCTGCAACTCGAAGGAATCATGATTTTGATGTGAACCTTTCACCGCCTAATTTATTTGAAAAACTGTTTAGCATCAACAGTGATAGCCTTAAACGAAAGAATTCAGATTCAATGCCTCAAAAACCTGGCTCAACAGACGAGCATTTGTTGGGCAATTCTATAAATGATAGAAATAATGACAAGGAAAGTTACGATCTATATCAGAGATATTTACTAGCGGGAGATCCGGAACCAAGGAGAACTGAAACTGGAGATGAATCCAAAGCAAGCCCACGATATAATCGATTAACTGGACCTAGTAATTTAGAGGGTGAAGCATTAAACGGATTGCAATCTAAACGCAAACTGCCATATGAACTACCAAATGGATCCAAAAAGCCAAAAATAGATTTAGCGATTGAAAGTGGCACGCAATTAAAACAGGACTTACAATATGATCGACGCATTGGAGATGTGAACCAAATTATTGATTTAGTAAATGAAGAAAGATTAAGTTCTAACGACAATCTTGCATGTGATCGACTGATCCGACCAGAAGATCTGCGGACAGATTCTAGAAATGAAAACAGATTGCATGCTAAACCTAAACTAGCCAGCAATCGTGAAAGCGATCCAGAAAATTTGAAAAAGGATTTAATGAGTGAAAATGAAATACATTCGAAGCATGGTAAGGAAATCGCTTACTCGAAAGATCTTGACATTCTTCAAAATGATTCGAAAATTGGGAGCGCTAAGACTAACGTGAATGTAAATACTAAGAAACATAATGATGGTTGCTCAGGCTTTCAAGACTCATCCAAAGGCAACGATACAAATTGTAAATCTTCACACAGAATAGGAAAGAAAAGGACAATCAATAAATCTACGTTTGTTAAAGACATGTTATATCAGATTGGTGTCGAGGAAAGCGATTGTACCGATACGAGTAGAATTAACATTGGTCGCAAACCGTCAAGTAATGGCTATTTAACTAAGTTTGATAAAGGCCCATATAAAGTTTTTGTAGAGCCACAAACATTAACTCAAACTGGCAGCGATGAGTTTAGTGATTCTGAATTGGTAAAATGGGGGACTGTAATAGTTGGGGGTATCCCAACTAGCAAAAATATACCTGAGAGGCACTTTGATTTAAAAGTAGGTCCGCAAGTCGAAGTTGGGCATGAGGCTAAACAGAGTTCTGCAGTAGCACAAAACACAGACCAGAACTATGAATCAACGGAGCAAACATCAGATGATATTGGAACTGTAAAATTAGGAATGGACGTCAAGGATAACGAAGAAGACTCAGGGATTGATTTGAAGACGGAAATAGTTGTTGAAAACGACGAAATTGCGAATGACACAATTGAGCTTCATGAGCCTGTTGAATCAATTGAAAGCTCAGCTGTGGAAGATACTGAAAATGAAGATGTTGCTAAGAAACGAATTTTGTCACGTGAAGAACGAGCGATACAATATGCAATGCAGAAATTCAAGGAAATGGAGGAAAAACAGAATAACAAGCTAAAGAAGCGGAAACGCTCTGAAGTCAGCGAAAAGAAAGTTGAGGTAAGATTCGTTACTTATTTAGTATCATTTGATTTACATTTGGGTGCGCTAAAACGTTGACCAGTTTAAAGGTGTTACTACTGAAAAAGATCCTTGTTCAAAGTTTCGTATACTCTAATTTCGATTATTGCCCTTTGGTTTGGTATTTCTCATCCTCTAAATCATTACAGAAAATTGAAAAATTACAAGAACGTGCTCTAAGGTTTCTCTATAACGATCATACAAGTTCATATAGCGATTTGCTTCTGAAATCGAATAAATGCACGATGCACGTTGCTCGCCAAAGAATCCTTTGCATCGAAATATTCAAAACATTGAAAAATTTGAATCCACCATTTATGCAGAGCATTTTTGAATTACGTTCTTCAAATTATTCGTTAAGAAATCCAAATAACTTAGCCCATGTTAGGCCCAATCAAACAACTTTCGGGTCCAAGAGTCTAAAGTCCATTGGACCACAGATTTGGAATGGCTTACCGAATGAACTAAAATCAACAGAAAATTTGAATAGCTTTAAGGTTTTGATAAAACAATGGAACGGCCCCAATTGCACATGCAGTGCCTGCCAATGCCTACCGACTTAATTGCATAATTTAGAAGAAAAATTTATTTTGTTTTATTAGTACCGTATATTCGAATTTGATTAGTTGACGTGTATATATTTAATGTATATATTGTTAGCTATTTGTATATATTTCGAATTCAAATAAAATTACAAACAATTCGTTGATTACCAGATGGACTGTGAAGAGTTGAGATATTGCTCGTTTTTCTTATTTTTAAATTTTCTGCTCAATTGAAACAAGGTAATCGAAATCAAGAAATACGACGACAAAAGCGTTGATATATTCGTAAAGACTGTTTTTCAAGCACCAGTATTCAGTGTTCTTTGCTGGTAGCGAACAAAATTGTTTGTTACAGTTCTTCTAACAATTTTCTGCTCGCTTAAAGCTTTCCGAAATGCAGGAAAACGGGTGCCAAAACCTTTACTGAACCATGAGGCTCTATTTCATGCAGATGCATTAGTTTACATGACCTTTAGTAACCGCAATGCGTGGCAAATCAGCTTGGTAGCTGAAGACTCATAAAAGTGCGTGGTGTTGCTTTTACAATTCTGTGTAATTTAACCTGGTACAAGGTTGTGAAATCAAAATCATACGCTTCTCAACACACGCACCGGTTCAGATGTAGTAACGTTACGTGAACTCATCGGGCAAGTAAAATTGCATTCACCGTGTGGCAGACGTTGAAGTCAAAACGACCTAGAATGCCAGACTCTTGGGGCAAAGATTTTTTGACAAAAAAGGTGTGGAACAAAAACGTTTTGGACGTTTTCGCTTGGTCCCACTGGGCTTCAACTTGCCCTAACCAATATGCGCTAAATCGCATTAACTTTTAAGAAGCCTTATGAGAACGCCCTCTTCTAAATTGACGCAAAGACTTTTTTCGCGTTAACTCGCAATATATGAGCAGACCCAGTTCTTAGAATCTCATTCCTCTGTCTTTCTTTTCGAAAGTCACCTCATTACTATTTGCATTTAGTGCAGCTCTTTCTTTTTCAGACCGAAGATTTTAAGGCTGATAATAAGTCGATTGTGCGGGATGACCCTATGGTGTTAACAAAAAAACAGAGATTTGATCATCCAAAGAAGAAGCAGCCAATCACCAGAAAGGATATTTGCCACGGAAATGGAGAACTGACAAGAAGCAACAAGCCCGACACTGATGTCGAACAGGTACACTGTTCTCTTTGAATCGTTGTCTGTGAATTCACTAGCTTCTCGACGCGAAACATCGATGATAGCACACAGGGAGCAACATCAGCTCTCACCTTGATTCCCTAGTCGACGATTTTTCCGTTTCAAATAACCAGAATGCTATCGCTTCGCTTTAGGCCACATGAGAACGAATGTGGATGGATATAGAAATTGTACCGGTTGAGTCAAAAGATGTATCCACTGTTTGAAAGATCAAGCTGTGAAAAATATGAAATCTATTAAAAAATACCAACTCCGTTCCTGACTAAAGCTTTGACTCTATTTTGAGAATTTTTTACAAAATACAATGCATGATTTTGATCGCAAACACATAACTTCCCGAAAATTGGTTTTACTGGGTTTTGGCCAAAAAATAGGGTTGAATGGCTATTTAATTTGCTTTCCAAGTATTAGAATGGTAAAAGATTGCTTTCTTTGGCATAGGGTATTGTTTTATGATGGCAAAGGAAGGTAAATCCTAGGGTATATGCTAATAGAATGTAAATATTCTCTCACTAGGGACGAACAAGAAGGTTTGTGTCAAAATCTGCATCAAATTGAACAACACATTTTTGAATGTTTCTTTATATTTAAGGAAAGTGATTTTTGCCTGATAACAAACTTTTGAGGATCCAAAAATATAAGAAGGGATATCAAAAAGTTAGTTGAGGCCCCATTGAGATGAAGAATTTTAAATTTTACGAATTTGTTGCATAGTTTTTGCAATATGATTTTTCAAACAGTGGATACATTTTTTTTATTCACCCAGTGTGTTGACATAAACAGTGCCACTGAAAAAGCTTGTAAATTTAATTAGCAGGTTACTTTTTGACGAATTGGCTATTCTGGCTGCCTTCAATTCAAGGCAGGACCTTGGGCGTCTGGAAAAATAGCAGGTCTTAAGGAATTATTCAATCTCCTTTAGCGAGCAGGTTTGCAAGAAGCTAAAGCCGATCTTCCACGTAAGAACATTTCTGCGAATTGCGAAATATTTCTCGAGAAATCAAGCTTTGACCACGCGGAGAGCCAATCAGATTAGTAGCCACGTCTAGACTTACGCATCATCATAGTTTCGCTCCTAGCCACGTCATCACGTGATTGATTTCACGAGAAATATTTTGCAGTTTGCAAATGTTTATGCAAGTGGAATGTCAGCTCAAATATATGAGCAATGAAGTTCGAAAGTTGGTGAGTTGGTAAATTACAGACCCCTATCTGGCCATCATTGATGTCAGACTATGAGATAAAAGAAAGGCGCGAGAATAATGTAAGTTTAAGCTGCCAGCACATTGTGGTGTTATGCGTGCATTATTCCCATGTGCTTTCATTGAAGGTATTGCAAAGCGAATGAAGATAGTTTTATTTCAATTCAAAGTCATAAAGCTTCAGGAATAACTTATCCACTTGGCGATTGTTGTGATCAACTCATAGTCGAAATTATGCTTTACGAATTGTATTTATGGCGGGATATTTAGGTTAATGTTTTGGGACATTTAAAACGTCCGAAAATTGTAATGTCCGAAATTGCTGGTTGTCCGAAATATTAACTGCCCGAAGTTTTTTTGCAGTGCAGAAAAATCACAGAAAAGCATTTTTAGTGATTAGAACGCAATATCTTACTCGGTAACCATTTAGCATCGAAAAGGAATGTGCCGAGAGAGCTGCAGTGAAACAAGATTACTTTTTCTGAACTAAATTCCTGTCGGCAATCATTCTCTCCATCCTCAATAAGAATCATATAATGAACTTTTCTGACGAGGAACCCATCGAAACTTAACATAAAGCAGGATCTGTAAAATTATAATATTTTTATTACAAGCAAGCGAAGTAAACTGTAAACAGATCCTTTTTGTAGTAGTGCGAAATTTTTCGAGAAACATCTAAATTCTTGAAAAAACGTCAGAAAATTCTTTTTCCAAAATATTTTGTCTGAAACTTTTTCTTCCAAATTGTTTGCATTTAATGTATTTAAGACTGTCAAAAATTTGTATTGATTTTGACGAATGGCTCTACTGCTTGAACTACTGTTTTATCGCTTCTCTCTATTTTCATAGAATTCATGCAAAGTTCCAAAAGTAAATTGCAAGAACGACCATCACCAAGGTTTGTTTTACTGATTTTATTCCTAAACATAAAGATGTGAAACTATGTGAAACCATGGTGAAACTTCGAAGGGTCCACCGATTTCTACCGGGTGTCCCAAAAAGGACCCCTTTTTAGAAGATCACTAAAACTGGGTTATTGAACCTGTCATGAAATTACCTGTTTGATCTGTTTTTTCAATGATCCAAATATGTTTAAAGATGATGCAGCGTTTGTTTTCGATACTTGAAAGTTAAAAAATTACACGTTGAAAAACCTTATTTTGAGCTATACTTTTACGCAACATAACAAATCTTGCCTTAGAGCCAAAATTTTGAGAATTTTCATCATCCTTGAAGTCTCCAATGATAGTGTGCGTTTTATTCTGTCATTTGTGACCAAATATCAAAGCTTAATATACACAAAGAAATTGATCAGGTAATCATCAGTGCTTTTTTGCAGTATGATTCAAACCAGGAAGCCCTAAAAAACTAAATTTGTTAATTTTTAAACCAATTGCAAGATCAGCTATACGTGGGAAAGTAATTTGATCCTTGATCTACTTGCTAAAAAAAGAAATTTGAAGATCGGCCATGGAATCAAATTTTGGTGATTTTTCAAACAGGGGTACTTTTTTGGGACCCCGGTATCTTTGCAATAAAAAGTGTTGATACTGGATTAATTTCTGAGTTTATCTGTGCCGTTTTATCTGTGCTGTGCCGTTTTATTGATAACTGGTTTTGCTTTGCACTATGTTTGAAATTGGAAATACGCCGTTCATCGTGGTGAATTTTCCGCATTTTTATCTCTTCGTGCTACTTTTGAATTCTCTGTAACTGATCGATTTGACAGAAGTGGTTGCTAAATACCGTGGAAACGATTGTGGCACAAATACCTGGTCAGTCAGAAAAATGTATCAATTGTTTGAAAAATCGTACTTCAAAACTATAAAACCGATTTGAAAAATTACAAGTCCGTTGTCTGGCTGAGAGTTTAACATAATTTCGAGAATTTATTCATAATTTCTATGCACAATCTTAATCTTAAATGGAGAATTCCCGAAAAGTAGCTTCCATGGGCATTGGCTAAAATTATAAGTGAGCTCAATTTAATCCACTTTTGAATGGTGAAGTAATGTTTTTTCAGCTTAGTCATTGCTTCCTAATGATACAGAAACTGTTGAAATATAATTATACTCTCTCATCAATGATGAGGATCAAAAAGTCAAAATTTACATGATATTGAACAGCCTATTTTTGACTGTTTCTTCGCAAATTGAGAAATATTACTTTTGGCTAAATCCTGATTTGATAAGGAGCTAATGTACCTAAAGTTGTGAGGAATTGAAGATGAAGTATTTAGAATTTTACAAATTGGTTGCATAGCTTTTCCTGTACGATTTTTCAAACAGTGCACACATTTTTCGGACTCACCCGGTTATCTTAAATCATATATTTTACAGTATGATTTAGTTTGATCTTCTTTTTTATTTGTGTATTTAATTATTTCCTAAACAGAGCCATTGTAGGCTTTTTACAGTGTTTTACACCTACTTTGCATACTTTCTTATAGATCGAATTACAGGCAAGGACGAAATTCAGGAAAGTAAAGTTTCACAGAAAGTAAAAACTCTTGAAAGCAAGAATCATATCAAAGAAGAAATCAAGCAAAATGTAAGTTTTAGTTTTGATCTCTCAAACATTTTGATTTTCCCATGTTATATCTCTAATTACATGTTGAAGAGTGTAATTTATTTTAGACAATGAAGGAAGAACATTCTTTTCCACAGAAAAATGCTTGAATGCAAATTTTAATTATTTGCAAAGAATTGGATGAATTTGCGCTCTATTTAAATACATTGTAATGTAACATACCAGTTTATTATCAAGCATTAACTTTTTACAACATCTCATCAGTCGTGACATTATAATTTGTGGCAACTGCAGTCGAGGCAGAAAAAATGGGATTCGTGAGCTTAGAAGATTTTGACTCTCCTCGCTCACTTTTGCTGCATAGAACAAATTTATTTCTCGTAAAATTTCAGTAGCAGACGATTCATTTTGTATGCCTAGGTTTGGCACTGAAGAGAAATAGGTTCAGTATTACATTTTGCAGCTTTTGTCAGAACAATCGCCTGGCTGATAATTTCTCTCAGGTGTCACTGTCAGCCTGAGGGATCCCTAATGAAGGATCCCTAATAAGCTTTTTGCCCTTCTGGTTTTTGCAGTAGTCTTAATTGATATTTTCCTTCACAGGAAGCTCCACGTGAAAAAGACAACTCACTTTCCAAAACAGGTAAGAAATATTGTTATCTTTATGCAGGGTGTCCTAGAAGTCTTGTAAGGCTGAACATGGATTGATTTCGTAATAATGGTATCTGCTCATTTTGGTTGTCTTCTAGAACATAGCGATCTGCAAGTACAACCAAAACGATTTCTGTCGGCTGTTACTTTGCTTTGATTTTGTTTTGTTTCTACCTAGCATTAGAAGGTCGTTTTTAGGAACACTGAAAAGCAGCTAATGCTACTCGCTCTTCTTTTTACTTCAAGATGAATAGATACATCAAACTTTAAAGCCTTATAATTATTAACTTGAAGAATAAATCACAATTCTCGAAATAGATGGCAAACATCCAAGCGTGAGGGACGGAAATCGATAGAATTTAATGAATTTGGGAATTTTTTTAGCAGTTTGCCTCCTATGAAACTATTCGTATTGTAAAAGGTGTTGCACTCCTCTTTATTAGGTACATCAAAGAATCAACTCTGTTTGAAAAATTTTGAATTTGTTTGTGTTACATCTATTCCGACCATGTCAAAACACTCCAAAATATCTGCCGCCTTTTTATATTTTTTAGCTTAGAACCCAGCAGAAGATTTTTCGACCGCTAACGAAAACAGTCCATAGAAATCGCTTTGTTTTGATTGCAAATCGGTTTGTTCTGGCGGGCCAACCAAAAGCAATAGCCAGTGGCTTAACAGCAATGCTTGGGGTCCATAATAAATTTCAAGCCATTGGAACTTCAGCGAGCATTAAATCGTTAAGATTGCTGTATCTTTTTCTTTGCCCCTCATTTCCCCTGGTCTTGCAAGGCAGCATGTGCAGTGATGGCTGGCTGTAATGAGGAACGTAGATGGGCTGACGTAGATGGGCTGTGTGAGCAATACGACTTAGACACTGCGGCGGAGAAGAATCTCTGACTAGACATCTCATTTTTTAAAGCCATTACATTCAGAATATCTAATGATGGATTATTTTGTTGCTCTGCTGTTCGTTTTATTTGCTTAGATTTTCTCTTCGACCTGGGTTTCTTATTGAGACAAGAAAATTTGGTTGCCCCAGTTTTCATATTTATTTTCCCTTGCTTGTTGACTGAAATATAAAACCAAGAGTCAATATTTAAGCCAAGAAATTATGATACTTTTTCCATGAAAGATTTCTCATAACTTTGAAATTTCATAGTTTCTGTGTCACGATGATGCGCAATATGACGGTTTTGGGACTGAAGATCGCTGCAGTTAAGGCAAAATCCGAGCTTCTAATGAGTGCTTACAAGCATATTAGGTGCAAAGCAAATAATTTAAATCGCACACTGAAAACTCAATATTTCACAAGTAAGATTCGCTCCAGTGAAGGCAACATCAAAGAAACTTGGAAAACTATGAACCAGGTAATTAATAAAAGGTCTAAAACTACTAACATTAGGGCTCTTAAAGATGGTGATGAAACCATCACTGACACTAAATCGATTGCCGATACCATGAACCATTTCTTTTGCAACGTTGGGATAAATCTTGCTGACAAGATCCCTGCCAAACCTAATCCTCTTCTCAATGGTGATTTTGGAGACCCACCCAGCTGTGAGCCTTTCCTGTTTTCCCCAATAAACGAAGAGACTCTACTTAGGGTTTGTGGTGGAATCGACACCTCAAATGGGTCAGGCGTTGACTCTATTTCTAGTTTTTTCCTAAAAACTGGAATCTCAGTTTTGGCACCTTCTCTCGCGCAGCTATTCAATTTGTCTCTTTCTTTTGGGCGATTCCCTGACAGTTGGAAAATTGCGAGGGTAGCGCCAATATTCAAAGAGGGAGCCACTGATGACAGATCTAACTACAGGCCTATTTCTGTGCTTCCAGTAATTTCTCGACTTTTCGAGAAGCTAATTTTCGACCAGCTTTATGACTACCTTCATCGAAATCAGCTCATCTTTCCCCTACAGTCAGCTTTCAGGAAACTACACTCAGTCTTAACGTGTCTGCTCAAAAGCACAAATGACTGGTATTTGAATATTGACAAGGGGGAGTACACCGCTGCAGTTTTTATCGATCTCAAAAAAGCTTTCGACACTGTGGACCATGAAATCCTTCTGGAAAAATTGGACCACTATGGCGTCAAGGGTAAGGAATTGAGCTGGTTTCGGTCCTACCTTTTCAACAGGAAGCAATTTTGCAGGGTGAATGGTCATTCATCTGTAACGGAAGGGATATATTGTGGAGTCCCGCAGGGCTCCTGCCTAGGACCCTTACTTTTCCTAGTTTATGTAAATGACCTCCCCTACAGTTTAAAGACTTCTGATGTGGCAATGTATGCTGATGACACCACTATCTATTACTCCTCTCCTTCTATTGACGATATCAATGCTGCAATAAATGCTGACCTTGAAGCGCTTAAATGTTGGCTTGAGGGCAACAAGCTATCGCTAAATGTCGTAAAAACGCAAGGGATGATCATAGGTAGTAGGTGCAAACTTCAAAGTATTAATTTGCCTAGTTCTTCTAAACCTGACCTAAACATTGGTAATGAGGAGATAACTATGGTCAACAACACCAAGTATCTAGGTTTACAGGTTGACCATCAACTTAAATGGTCTACTCAATTGTCCTCTACGATCAAGAAAGTCTCTAGGGGTATCGGTATGTTAAAGTATTCTAAACGATACCTACCTAAGGAGAACCTTATGATGCTGTATAGAAGTCTCGTTGAGCCCTACTTTAGGTATTGCTGCCCTGTGTGGGGATCTTGCGGTGCTTCGGCCCTTGATAAGTTGCAAAAACTTCAAAATAGAGCCGCCAGGATAGTCACAAATAGCCCCTATGACACGTCAGCTCTGCCATTAATCAAGTATCTCGGCTGGCTCACTATTCGAGAACTGATCGATTTTGAGACTTGTAAGATGGTATTTAAATCTCAGAATGCTCTTGCCCCTGATTACTTGGGAAGCATCTTTCTAAAGGTATCTGAAGCTACTGACCGTCAGCTGAGGAACTCGAAAACAAGCCTTAGGGTACCTCTACTGAAAACTTCAACTGGTCAGAAATCTTTTGCCTACAGAGGGGCCAAGCTCTGGAATGCCCTAGATAGTGGTGTCAAAGCGTCATCCTCCCTCTACACTTTTCGAAGTAAATTTAAAGCCCAATTATGAATCAACTCGCTTTTCTTTCTTTTTTAATCGATGTATATTGTAAATAGATCTATATTATATATTTAGTTATTATCAAATTATTTATTTTAGCATGGCTCCCTGTAAAACAGTATTTAATTATTGAGTGGAGTACCATGGATAAAAAAGTTAAAATGAAAAAGTTAAAAAAATGGGCGCTCTTGGTCCTTCTGCTTTTTGAAGAAATAATAAAGATTTGAAACAAGAGAATTTTGAAATTTGTTTCTATCAGGTGCGCCAAGATCTACTTATCATAGGTCACGATAATTCATTCACTGGCCCGATTTACAAGTTTGATGATTGTCAGAATTTCAGTCAAAATCCTAAATTATACTTTAAATTTCAAAAACTGTTCTCTCTTAATTAGCTTATTGTTTCCTATTGTTCCAGCAAAAGTTCGGGGTCTGAGTTTCTTGTAAAGTGGTTTCTCAAATCTTAAAGGCGGAACTTTACTTCATTGATCAAAGTAATCTTTCATCAGATTATAACTCATCTGAGTCTAAATGCCCAAGCCATTTCGATGAGTTGTCTCCCTAATACCAACATTTCATTCCGGTCGATTTTGAGACACTGAATGTTGACGTAGTTGCCTAAACTTGGTACCTAAATCTAATTTGGGGTGCTACCAAGACTATCCACTTTCACTTCTTTAACTTGCTGTATTTATTTTGGTAACCATCCATGCTTTAAGCAATTTTAAGGAAAAAGTACAGCCGTTTTGAGAAATTCTGCGAAAAAAGAAACAAATATGTTCGTACTTTTTCGGCCAACTTGTGCAAACGAGTGATTGTACAAATCATTTTCGAACATTTAATAAGAGTATATAAGGTGACCGCCCCGGTCATTTCTACTTTACGTTTATCATTTATTAACGCACTTATACCTAGCTGCTAGCTAGCTGTGTACAAAGCTTCAAGATTCACATCCTCCCTGCAACCGTTAATGTTTATAGACTATATATTCTATATGTTCCATACAGAATCAATTTCAAGAGATAAACTTCAAGGTTGCTTCCGAATCATTAAAATTCATTGATTGATAAATTTCATTGCTAAATTTCATTGATAAATACGAAAAATTACATGTACATTTACGGTGAACTAGGTAATCCTGAAACCCTTTTTAAAATGTTTTGAAACTGGGAAAATAGCAAATTCTCTTTCCAATCATTGGTTTTAAATTGGCTGCTTTTTATGTCTTCACGCCAAAATCGAAAGCGAAATTGGAATAGGCCCAATGTTTTACTGAATAGAAAGATGTGCTGTCGTCAGAATTTTTTTGAATTTCTAAAAAGGGTCAAGGGTTGTTTACAATATGTTTGATTTACAAATTCTATATACAAAACTTACATTTTGAGTAGGCAGAGATTAATAGAAGTGAAGCCACTATTCTAAGGTTGGTGAACAGGGCGTAGCCACATGGGGATTGAATTCTGTGATAGCTTTTCCCGCGTTGCCGTATTATTGATGTAAGATTTACCTAAACTGTGTGATACCTGGTTGCTTGGTCTGTGGCATTCTGTTTGCACATGCATCTATAATCGTTTTCCCGCGCTTTTTGCTTCATTTTGATGAAAGCCTGTTTCTCGAAACAGGATTCCGGGATGCCAGTCAGTACTACAAAATCTTTGCGTACCTAACGAGCGAATCAAATTGCTCGTAACTTCGCACACGTGGTCACAAAGCATTGCACTACAATGCTGTATCAGCGATTTTTGATAGATTCACTGGTCCGATTTTTACAAAGGCTTGAAAGTTCAAAAAGACATATTCAAACTTTAACATTGATTTTTAATTGCATCGTTTCTTCAAGACAGTACGTTATATCAAAAATCCGTGACAAGGTTTTGGAGTTCAAGACCTTGTGTCTCTCTTGAATAGACAGTCTTAGTCGAAAAGAGCACGATGAGATACGCAAAGATTTTTTTCGCAAGGGCGGTCGATTTTGCCGGAAACTCGAATAGATCTTTATTTATTCAAATGATTATTGTGTGTAGTATTGTCGTGAAATTCTGCTTTGAATTGTATCATATATACTTTTTTTAGGTAAATCTTATTGAACGGCCAAAGAAAATAGGGTTTCTATAATCACTGCCTGAGGGGTTACAGTATCCTTAATGACGTTCAAAATGTCCGCTAATAGAAACGCCCGCTGAAGGTTTTATTTCACAGGAAGACCATCTAACAATTTCAACCGTGTTTGGAAATGTATAGCAAAACTTAGAGTTTAGTTTTATCAATCCTTTTGTTTGCTTGATTGTAACAAAGTTTCCTCGTGGCCTTTTGTATTTGTTAAATCTGCACGTGTATTTTTACACAGTCTTTGCAGGTGCTGTGACAGCTGTATGTTAACGGCGACTAATAACACTAAGGGACTAAAATGCGGCCTAGCTGTTTAGATCATTTTTATTTCCACGGGTATTATACATTCTTCTGATTATAAATTTTTCATGAAAAATTATTTTCTTCATATTTTCCCGAATTCTTCAGGAAAGACGATTCGAACCCTCTGTTACTGCTCATTTACTTAGGCCATGTGTCCGTATACTCCTACTTTTGAAAAAATTCATTTACCGAAAATGAATTTTCTTTGTTCCTCAGAAGTTCATTTCTTTTATTCCAGAGCTTTGATTACACTAAAAAAGAGTGGATGAAAGGGTGCTACGAGGGTTCTTCATATAGCCTTTGTATTTTCAGTCAATCAGTTTTCAACCCTTAGCTTCGAGGAAAGAGTGTTTTTGATGGGGATCCTATAGCTCCCGTATGGTGCCTTGAAAACTTCCTAAAGGTTTATTCCATCGCATCTTCAACAAAACTTGATTTTCAGAAAGCTTCCTTGAACTTCAAGGTTGTCTCATAAGAGAAATTATATTTCTAATCAGTTGTCTTTAAATTTACAATTAAGATACACAATTAATTTCAAAAATTTAAATTTACACTAAGATGAATGCTAGAGAATGTACAAACTGTTAGAGGCTGCTGTTGAGGGGTTGTTTCCCTGAATTAGCTCTGACTTGCTTGCAGAGTTCATCCGCGGAGAATCATCTGATGACCGGGACTGCTAGGCCTATATACATGTCTGTTGCTTTTTGAATTTCATTTTCCAATAAAAAAAAAAGTGTTGTGCAACGAGAACTTTGCGGAAGAGGACAGTTTGTGAGTTTTTTCTGTTATAAGGGTTTCAAAATAGTGCCCTAAAGCAAATGCAGGCAAATATATTGATGTCCAAAATGGGTTACTGTTAAAATGTCTAGAGTTAACTCAAATGGCTGTTCGGTAAAGCTGTTTCATTTTAGGCTGTTTACCGTCAAAAAAATCGATTACATTTGAAGAGGGCTTATTTAACTTCAGGGTTCTTGAGGGTCGTCGCAAGAGAGGGGCTTAATTTAACACTTCTGTCTTGTGATTAGCTTCTAACTTCTCGTGAGCTCTGGTTAAATCATGTTCTGCTAAATGGGACTTACAGCTTGGTGCAGGCCTGTTCTTGTTTAAGAATTCTTGCATGTCAGTACAGCCTTGCTTTTCATCTTGCAGCAACTTCGTGATAAAAAATGTAAACACGGGAGAATTATGTCCGTCTGCCTTTGGGTTCATAGATAGAAAAGTTTAAACTAGAAATTCAAATCATATTTGAAATCAAATCCCCACCCCCTCCCTACAACAGCCTCAACTGCGATATCACAAAACACTTTTGAATGTACTGTAACTGAAAGATTGTTCTAACGTCAAGAGATTTTATGGATTTTTATGGTGGCAAATCCAACAAAATTTCAGGTAATGTTTCTTGGTCTTAAAAAGCACCAAAATTTGGTTTTGGAAATTAATGGAAAAGCTATAACCACCCCCCAAGAGGGGNAACTTCGTGATAAAAAATGTAAACACGGGAGAATTATGTCCGTCTGCCTTTGGGTTCATAGATAGAAAAGTTTAAACTAGAAATTCAAATCATATATGAAATCAAATCCCCACCCTTCCCCCCCCCCCTCCCTACAACAGCCTCAAACTGTGATATCACAAAAAACTTTTGAATGTACTGTAACTGAAAGATTGTTCTAACGTCAAGAGATATATTTAAGAATACTAACTGAATGACTAAATTTGGTAAGGTAGCTTCGATATAACTGTTAAATAACGACACTTGCCGCCAGTTTACTTTACTGTACATTCGAGGGATGTGGGAAGGGGTGAATTTCTGGGGCAGCAGACGAGAAACAAGTGCAGAGATGCTTCTGTCTGCATGCAAGTCAAAACAATTGAGCATACAAATTAAATATTCGGCAAAATTCGAGAAGCTAGCCCCCTTCTGCCACTGTCTGATGCGGCACTGTTTTGTACTATTTTAAGGTGCTTAAAAGCAGACAACGATTAAGGGGTCGGACCCAGTTCTGCAGATCGCTGTCTCGTTACTTTACTTTCCAACCTCATGTTCAAGGCTTGAAAGTCTTCCTTGTTAAAGCTGCAGTGAATTATTTTCGTTGTACTTTAGGATCCTTGTGATGCATCAGTTTTGCCTGAGCACCAGCTACAAATGATTATTATTAGGCTTTTTCAGCTTGAGATATCAAGCAGCACAAACTCACAAGAGTCGTTGCCATTTGCGCCTAAAACACCCAAATCTCAAGTCAAAGAACGTTCCTAAAACCTCAGGACCTAATAACAAACTCTGTTTCCACTGAGCTAGATACCAAAGATTGTTGTTGGGCTATTTCAGCTGGCAATCTCTGGCAGTCTGAACTCATGTAAGACTTGTTGCCCTTTGCGCCCGTTTGAGCCAAATCTAAAGAATTGAATCTTATATGTTCAAAGTGCAAATATTGCACAAAATAAACTTGCCTTGGCAAGCTCAATAACATTGTTTCAATTTGTCTTCTAGGAAGATTCACTTCACTTCAGTATCAGCTGATTTCCCCCCTCGTTCTTCTGCATTTCGAACTGGCGTTACCTCTTCGCTTTCTTTCTCTTTAAGTCCTTCGTCAAGTTCCAGATCTCCTTTCACTTTTACTCCAATCTCATCCTTTAATTTCTTTGATTGAGTTTCTTCTGTCTTAACTTCAGTTTCCTTGATCTTTACTTCTTTCTTCTTGCTTGGCTTAGATTTCTTTGCTGCAGTAGTTTGTCGAGGCTCTTCATCAAAGTTAAGTTTTCTTTGAACTCGTCCTGTCGGTGTAATGGCCTTTCTAAGTCTCCTTTTCCTTGGTGCTGGTGGAGGCTGCCTCAAACCTTCTTTAGGCATCTTTCTATAATGATTTAATACCGTGATATTTCAGCACCAACTTTCGTCTGTTCACTTTGCAGGTACTTCAGCAGTAAAGTGCTTTTACTGTACGCTCGATTTTTACTTACAAATATTTCCTTGTGGCAGGGGTCTGGGCATGTTCTGCCTCGTCCAAAGCTCTATTGTGATGTCACGAGATTACGTCGTATTGTCCTCGTTTCAATGTCAACAGCGTGGACAGTCTCATCCTCTCAACGCATCAAAAACACATATCGTCCTAAGCGATGCGAAGGCCTGAGTCATTGATAAAAATTCGTTATTCTTGCCCAATTTACCTGGGCTATCAAGTTTTTTTACTACTGACTTTTATTTGGGAACTTCTCGTTCTTCTAGTAAAGCTGAAAACTTATATTTATAGTCCCGAACCCTCATTTATGCGTCTCGAAAGAAAGTTCCCAGGGTCTTCCTCTTGTTTTCTTTTCCGGTTGACTGACAACCAGGGCTTCACCCAAACATTTTCTATACCGCAAAGAAAGACAAGTTTGGGCAAGCAAAAACTGAAATGTTTCTTCGTAACTTCCTGAATTGTTCTCATATGATTTATGCTCTGGAATACTCTGAACTTTATTTCTTCCGCGTGATTTACGAAAATCATCGTTTCTACCAGACACAGCTGCGGTAAATCTAAGGCTTAGTACAAATACCTTGTGTAAAGGAGACAATAGAGAGGACAAGTACGCGTTTCAAAGAAAGGACCGAGGAATGCCCTTAGGGACAATAGAGAGGACTGTGAGATCATCAACCGCTAGGGGGATGCCATACTGTGGTGTTAGAATATATACAGGGTGTTTCAGAAAAACGCAACCTAACTAAGTTTGAAAATTTCGGAAAATTTAGGAATAATGATAAGGTTTAAATAGATGTAATGATACCATCTGAAAGCACAATCTATCTTCTTTCCAATGATATGTAATTTGGATACATTAATGGAATTATTTATCAGTTAATGGATATTTTAGCAAGTATGCCCTATTTTAGATGAAGCATGCTGTAAGAGCAAAATCAAGACCTTTTTTACCGTAAAATGTTACAAAACACATTTGCAAAAACATTTTATGCAAAGAAACATACAAATTTTTTCCCATGAGATGCATTGATAAAAATTCGTTATTCTTGCCCAATTTACCTGGGCTATCGAGTTTTTTTACTCTGACTGTTATTCGGGAACTTCTCGTTCTTCTAGTAAAGCTGAAAAACTATCCGAAAATAATTCACGGTCCCTCCGTAATACCGATACGGACCTTAGAATACCGCGCTTTGCAACCTGCAATGGGCAACGTAGCTTCTCATATCGAGGTGTGACTGTATGGAATAAACTAGGTACAGAAATAAAAATGCCCCTTCACTGGCTACTTTCAAGAATTTGCTGAAACATTCTTTGAAAAACCAGCGGGTATGAAAGTTCTAATTGAACATGAAACATTTCCTTTTCTTAACCATAATAGACTGTATATTAATTTTTGTTTTTTCTTTGTTACTAAAGATTGTATATTAATTAGCCTAGGGTTTTAGACAGGGCACATTGTAAATCAGTTATTTTTACATTACTGAATGTATTACCCTGTATAAATAATTCAAAATCAAATAAAATCAAATTGATCAATCGAAGGACCCTTGGGGGGACTCACGAGATTTTATTATTGAGAAGGTCGTAGGAGATATATCATTTTTAGAAAATCTCATTACATAACAATGTTTTTCAGCTTTCAAAAACTACAATTGCTTCTAAAAACAAGAACAACTGTTATAAAAAATGAAACCTTCAAGAAAAAGTTCATAAGCTGACTTGACAAGCCTTGAAAATGTTCTTTGGGGACGTTATTTAAACCTTCAAAAGCTGTAGAAAATGCCAATGAATAAGTATGGGGAAGTTAGTTTCTAGCTAAAATCAAAGTACATATCTGAAAAGGCAGCATTCAAACTCTG
>REGM01000245.1:45886-71790 GCA_004194415.1 Aurelia aurita | reverse complement strand
TTATTGTCTTTTAGTTTATTTAAAATAGCTGATAGGGTATTTGTGTTAAAATATGATTAAATAAATAAATAATAAATAATAGTACATGCTCAATCGAGTCTTTTTTGCAGTATGATTCAAAGCCATGCAGCCCTAAAAAGAGCTAAACTTGCCAATTTTTACACCAATTACAGGATCGGCTATATCTGGGAAAATAATTTGGTCCTTGATCTACTTGCCAATAACGGAAATTTGAAGGTCCGCCTTGTAGTCGAATTTTGGTGCTTTTTCAAACAGGAGTACTATTTTGGGCACCCGGTAGTTTTTTTAATACATTGTTGAGATTGTGATCGACTGGAAAGCAAGGTCTTGAAACAGCACTTAGTAAACTCAATTCATACAGACGCATGACGTCACAGCAGCGTTGAAAACTCGACGCCATCTCGTTTTGGGGTAAATCTTCAGAAAATATATATATACATTTCTTTAGGAATTTGCAAAAGTTGCATAAAATTGTTCTATTGCATAAATTGCATAAAATCCCCCTCGCAGTAGTCAGTAGGGAAAGGATAGGTAGAAATTGTCAGTCAGACCTGAACCAATTGCACGAACAGGCTGTTTTAAAGCAAAGCAAAAATTTAGTCCAAGAAAGCTGCGAGAAACTTGCCTTTGTGACGATAAGTTTGTAAAAAGCGCCATAAAATCCATCAGTTGTAAGTTGCTCGTTGCTTCTTTGAAGTCAAGCTTCCTTTTCGATGTTCGCCTATCTATCCACTAAAGTTTATGAATGATTTGAACAGCTTCCAAGCTTTTAGATTTTATTTATTTCGATAACTGAGACACTCTCAAAATCCCAGTGCCACGCTATGTTTTGTAATGGCTTCATTTACCCCAAGTCTGATTTTCGAGTGCGAATTGATAAAGTCACGTGACATGTCGCCTGTCTCATTTGGCACCTTGTCCTGGTTTGGTTCTTTGCTGATAGCCTGCATTCTTTTTCAGACCGCTACATGATGCTGTTGACTGCAACAATATCGATATCATACGCTTGTTGCTAAGTTATGGTGGCGACGCTACATTGGAGACTGATGGTGGAATTAAGATAACTCAAATAGCTCGTTCTAAGCTTGTTAGAGATTTCCTGACAGGTATGTTAAATTGAACTTTAGTTTTGTTGGGATCTTTTTTCCTGGGAATCTTTCATACTTCTTTTCTCAATGTATGAGCAGGTAATCTTTCGTTCCTAAAGCTCCTGAAGTTTCTTATCAAGTGACTATTCGATATTTAACAACATAAGACTTGGTCTAACTGCGTGACTACTCAGCCCCTCACTCTGCTAAAAGGCGTACCTACGTAAATGCGTTATCCAATAGCAATCCAAGATCAAAGACATTCGAGAGTTAACCTCGTCCAAACTGGACCTGACCTTCCATTCAGAAATTTGGTTTGATTTCTGAAAAGGGCATCTTCTAGAACCTTCCCAAAACGGCGGTAAATTCCAATCACAATTATTCTCCTTTTCCTTCTCACAGCCGCAGCAAGATCAGGCCCAACCGTCTTAAAAAATTGTGATTTTTAGGGATCATGTCAGCTGTGAGGCAACAAGAGTAGATATCGTTTCAGTAGATCAAACTGGACAGGAGGCAGAAATGTTGCTGTTTGGTCGGTTTTTTCAGCTATTTCTAAGTTTGGGAAGAAGCCGTTTTTATAAAAGCGCTCACCATTTTAGAATGAAAGGTTAGATTTAGACAAGTTGGTGAATCAAGTATATTTGAAGATCTCGACTATTGAGCAAAGTATTTAACCAAATTAGATCGTTCAGTTAACAATAAAGCTAAAACCGGGGGCGGTTTTTGGATTCGATCACCTAATATAATTGACTAACATATAGATCCACACTAAAGTTTAAGAAAACAAGCTATCAAATATAGTGCAATATAATATAGTGCAAATATAGATATACGTTGCGGGGAAACGTACACGTCATTTTTACAGTGAAGGTAAATTGGCATTTCTTAGACCAAACTAAGTTGATGTTGCAATGTTTGAAGCAAGCAAGTTACAGAATTCTCACTAAATATACCTCTTTCCTGAGCCGAACGCCTCAAGCCTCATGACTAGCATTCCTCTATTTTATAACTTTTATGGATACTTATTTGAAATTATCATGAAATTATCATACAATTTCGAAAAGAGAGTAGACTAAATTGGCGTTTTGTTTTGGCTTCATCGGAAAATTATTGGAAATCTTTTGTAATGCAAGATACAAGAATTTAGTTTTGAAATTGGCCAATCGAGGAGCCCTCTAAATTTTGCGCATATAACCATTAGCATTTAGCGCATATAAGTTCTTTTTGCTGATAAAGAATAGTTTTTGGCGAAGTTGGACCATTTCCTGGTTTTTAAATGTATGGTTGTATTAAGATAATATCGAATCATTTTGAACTACTTTCAAAAGAAATTAACTTTACATATCATATTTCATCAGGATATGTTGGGGATATTCAAGCCACGTCGCTATTACAACACAATAGTGGAGATAAAAACGTAAGTACACGCTCAGCAAGAGCTAAAAGAAGTTGTAAGTAGAAGGTGCAAAGCGAAGGCAAAAGAAGGAGCAGGCGTGGAAGAGCACAGGTAAACAAGGTTGTAGAGCAGGAAAGAAGAGGGGCTGTGAATAGGAAAGATGCTGTTGCAGAATTTTGTGCAATTTTGTTTTGTGCCCTATTGCAATTTCCCGTCAATCTTTTGTATCAGACACAAGGAGACTTATTTTGATTTGCCGGTCGTTACAGTTTTGAGCCAGTTTTAAATTTGAAGCGGTTAAAATTTAGCGAATCCCTGAAAGGTGTGTGATTTAAAGAAACTAAACACGGGTAATTCAAATAATCTTATCTGGCAGTTGATTACTTTTAGCCTGTCTTCCATTTGACTTTTGCTTTTCTTCTATTGCTAAGATTTAGGCCATGAAATATAATTTTGTCTGTCTCAGCTAAATTGTCTATGTAGACTTACTTAGAAAGCTTAAAGCCCAGTTTCCAGTCAGTGGAATTTTCCGAGCGGGCGGAAATTCTTTTGTTTACGACAGAAAATGTCGCTTCGCAATTGAATAGAAATTTAAGGTTGAATGACTTTTGATTGTTTAAAAGTCCGCCCGCTCGGAAAATTCCACTGACTGGAAATCAGCCTTAAAGAAACTGAGTCAATGCCCACATTCATCGAATCAAGGCATACTTAGACACACGAAAACCTGCAATGCGAGCTCTTAAGGAGGTCACGTTTAGCTATTGATAGCCTTCATTTATAAATATTATATATTTTGAAGCGTAATGCCGTTAAACATGTGCAGATAAAATGAAATAATGGTTGCAGCTTGTATGACTAATAAAAAGAAAGATGTTGATCGTGAAATTGTTCATGTCGTTCCGATTTTTTGCCAATGTCTCAGCGAGCAACCAGGCTGCAGTATCAATGTGCATTTTACCAGACAGCCTGAAAATGGACACAAGGGATGCTCGTGCCCGCTTGTCACCTTGTCTGCAGCGTCGGGCTTCTACGTCATTACTGATTAAAACTTTGTTCATTGTGAGTCCCATCATAGTTTTACTTCTGTAAAGCTTCTTAGGGAATCACATCGTGCTCTAACACATCTTGTTAATCTATTGCAGGATCATTGGCAATTTCATGGATCCTCTTCGTTGCTAGGTATGTAACAAAATACGATTTCATTTCATGGAGAAACCGAACAGCTCTGATTAAAAGAATTATATTAAAAGCACGTTCGCGATTATTACTTAGTTAAGAAATGAACGCTAGCTGCAAAAAACGGGAATTTAATCCAAAAGACTGAATGTCCCAAAAAAGTATAAGCGTTTGAGAAGTTCCTGCGGAGGAGCCTCATTTCCGAAAATTTCTATTTTAACGTGATGATATAGATGAGATCTTAACTTGCAATTTGTGACCTCGCATGACCAAATCGGATTTATATTTGTAGAGTAATTCATTTAAACAGGCAGAATTTCTGAGGCAGATGGTTATTGAATTACTATGCGTAATTTGAAAGAGTTTTTCAGCGCTGGCGGTGGTATTGCTGTTCTTTGTTTATGTTGAAGGTATTGCAACAAAGAGGTATCGAGACTGGTGGACAAATCTTTAGTCAAAAGATGAAAGGGATCTCTTAGATTAACACTGTTTAATTCCGGTCTTCCATTAAATGAACTTTTGTTTATCAGGAACTTGCAACACATTTAGGCAGTTTAAGTAGCATCTCTGATCATAAGGAAAATGTCTTTATGAAAATGGTATCAAAGATTACGACTCTTGAATGTTATTTGGTGCCACCAAAGAATCTTGTTGAGAAGTTGTTTCTAACGCACCCGGTATTCCATGAAAACTAATTTCTAATTCACTTTTGCAGATCATGAGTACAACGCTAAAGATGACATTTTTAAAGAAGTGCCTAATGATTCAGATATTCACATAGAATTTGTAGCAAGCAACAAAGAGCAGCTTCCAACATTTAATTTGCCAGTGTACAATGAAAGCCAGGCGGTCGTTGGGTAAGTTCAAATCTATGAAAATTTGAAAGTTTGTGTGTGTACAAAATTGGATAATTTCTTTGTCAAATGAACCCAATAGTGAACTTTTTCATCAGAATCTGTTCACAGGATAAGACGCCTCCTGGTGGCAATCGAAAGATGAGGCGATATTGTTTATTGGTGCATGCCGATGTTAGCGGCTTTGACGGATATTAAAAAATCAACATCAATCTGGCTTAGGATCTTTCTGCTTCGCTCATTTGATTAAATTCCTCCATGTTTGAAGACGGGCATCTTGCTTCTTGCTTGGTTGACTTCATTCAAAAATATTCTTTCTTATTAAGCTCAGACGCAATTTTCTTTGCAGTTACATTTATAACGATGAGGATTTTGAACGTACACATTTTGTTTCGTGGTTGCAAATAACAGGATCTGTTGTAGCACATGCTGAACCCAGTATTATAACACTAGATTTATTCATTATTTCGCCACTTTTAACAGTCTTATGACACTTTCCTGTTTCCGCTAAGAATGGCTGACCCTTATTGGGCAGTGCTAGTCAGTAAGGGAAGTTTACCATGTCAAAGAGGTGAAACTTTTGATATTGCTGTTAATGAGTTGAGGGCAGAATTGACAAATTCATTAACACTCTCCGGTAACTGCATCGACTATGAAGATACCTTAGATACCTCATCAAGTGTTTGATTGTGCATTTTAATGATGCCTATTGCTACCCACATTCCTGTGTTCTATTTGTTTATCTGTGTTGCGTTCAGTTTGATCGAGATCCCTTCCAATATGGTCTCTCTTCTTTGAACACAAGTTTCATCTTTCTCTTGCTCTCAAATGTTCAGACTGACCAGTATCTGACGAAATTTCAGTATTTTTGTTGTCGTTTCACTTTTCAAAATGTGCCAGTTTAAATGAAGTCCTTGGCCTCCCCCTAGCACCATTCGATTTCTGAACAAACCCTAATGTAATGAGCATGGTTGTCAGACATTTTTTGGATGTCTTTGGCCTAAATACCAAATAGAAATGTTTGATCATCCACAAATTTTGATTATTCCTCCTATATTTTCATTTGGTCAGCATTTTTATCTAAGATCTTCCTCAAAATTCCTTTTATTTCACTGTCCTTTCTTCAAATAAAGATGTTGCAATTTCTAGAAATTACCTGCACTGAAACATGCTGCGGTACACCAAAGATAATGACAAGATAACATGTTTAGGTTTGCGATGCGGGTGAATATTATTGGGTGCACTAATGGAAGAGGCATTTTTCGATCAACCATGTTTAAGCATCCTACGAGAGTTAGAACCACAAGACATGATGAAATGCCCTACCATTCGGTCAGTGGTTGCAGTAACTTTGTTCAAAGAACTCAGTTTTGAACGCAACGTTCAGAATTTTTTTTGTTTTGTTGCTCGTTTGATGAATAGATATGGACGTTGATCTTTTGGTTGCTTGAACAACTATTTTTCTTTCCCTTCAAATAGACATTACTACGAGTACTGAATTGGATGGGTGTTTTATTTACTCCAAATTCAGTGAATTTTATTCAGTCCAAACACGTGCACGTTTTACAATTCGAAAGACAAGGAATGTTGCACAAAGAGAAATTTTCATAAACAGAAAGCATTATTCCAAATACAATGTGAAGTTACCTAAAAAGAAGAAAATTGGCCACAACAAGATGGATGCTTGAGGCTGCGTTCACATGATGCCGGTATAATTTTAGAACGGCTCAAGATTGTTACGGATAGGCTTCTCTTTCACACGAAAATGGCACGAAATTGTGCCGGCACAATTTGAAAACGGTACAATTTGAAAACGGAACTCTACCCGAAGCAAAGTCAAATGAGTTTAATCGGTAGTGCTCTCTGATAGTGGTTTTTATGCGTATGAAATGGTCAGCCAGTAAAGATTTTATCACTATCACGTGAAAATACCATAGGTCTAAATGAACAATGCTTTGAGTTGTGATGCAATACTCCTAACCTGGAGAGATTTCCAGGCAAGTTATTCAAAATGTTATCACTCACTGTATTTATTCAAGTATGTGGTCACTGCCACTCCTCATTCAGCGTGAACACTGCGCTTTGGCCTTCGTTGGATGCGTGTCGCTACTTCAGGTCCTTGAAAGACTTTGCAAATAACTGTTTGATTGAAGAGTGCTTAGAGTACTCTTAAGATTAATAACATTTTGGATGATATCTCTGTAAACCTTCTTGTGTCTGATGTCACTGATGTTCATGAATAGATGGTTGGAGGATTATTAAATCAAATGTTCCTTAACGCACGCTACCAAACCTCATGGCAAGCGCGTTTATGAGAGCCTGTATCAAATCCTTTAATCAGTTAAGTGTGGGCTAGATTACTCTCTCAGAATTTTGAGAGACACCTCAGGCTATAAGGCACAATGATGTGTTTTCATTTTGTATCCGTTTCGCTTGTGAAATTTCATTCAATGTGGTATCATTTAACTGCTTGATATTGGATCGTGCTACGATCTGTAGTGTAACAGTCTATAGTACTGAAAAGACTTTTATTGTCGCCCAAAAAAATGCCTTTCTTCATAATTTCGCTATAATTTGGCTGATAAGTATTGGTGTACGTTTGAGGTTTTGCTTTATAATTGTCCTTTCCCCAGTCGTCTTCAGCGAGTACTCAATTGAAAGCTCTGCTTAGGTTCGAGAAAATTCTGATGCTCGAGCTTGAGATTTAAAAATGTCTACAAAATCAAGTTCCGCAAGAGTTTTCTATGCACCATGTCGATTTTGTGACGATAAAATGTTTGATATTTTAATAACGTTTGAAGGGGTTTGACTGCAAACATCTTTAAGAGTGAAACTTCACCCTCAGTTGTTAATCACCGTCAAATGCCTTAAAACGAGGAACGCTCTCGGATTGTGAAAATTTGCTTCTTGACTAAAAATGTTTGCGCTAAACCCCAAATCTAAATCCAAAAATCACATATCATAAGTTTTGAAAAAAAATCGAAAATGAGGCCATTTTTTTAGGTTTTTTGTGGATTCACCGAAGGTGATCGTGCAAATATGTTATTGATTTTGAAGCAAAACAATTCAAAAGCATGACAAAATTTTAGAGACAGACTATAAAACTGTCGTTTTCCATTAAAGAACGCCGGTCAACCAGCATCCTTTGCGGTCACGCTTTGCAGAGAATGTTGTCATATTAAAATGGCCGCCGCAGTCGAAAGGCAACAAGCGAAGCGCGCAAAGGATGCTGGTTGATTGGCGTTCTTTAAAACGTTATTTGTTGCTCGAATATTACACCGGCTTTGTGGATTTGTTGTTTATTCGCTGAATTTACTTCACAACTGTCGGTTATTAGCAGTCGTTTCGTACTAAGCACGGTACCTGATGAAAATATGTTCAGTATGGTCAGTTCTAGTTCTGAAAGGCCAAGTGTATATTTTCTATTTACATTGCAGGCACAAAAACTATTATATTCTGGCGGATATCCTCAGTCATTTGTCATTATCAAGAAACGCATTCCTGAAGAAGCACAAAGTCGAATTGCGGCCAATGCATTGGAGTGAATTTGCTGAATATGTAAAGCACAGCCAAGTAGCTATCCTACCAGATCCCCCCGCAGCGACCAGTGGTGAGGAGGAGCCCCAAATAGAGCTTGTGCACATTGGGCATTACACAGCGAGAAGATTATTCGACCTCAAGGCATTCCAGGTATGAGATACATCTATATTGCCAGTGAAATGCGCTACCTGTTGTTAATACCAATGGTATAGTCAGTTATTGCTGTTCCTCGCTCCAGTCACCGTCAACGTTCAGTTGCACTTGCATTCTACCGGGTAAATCAAGAAGTTACACGGTTTGGACGACTTTGGGAGTTGCTCTGATAGACCGATTTCAAAAATCTTTGCTTCAATCTGTAGACAAAAGGTTGATATAAAGTTAGTGGCAAAGTCTACGTATTTGCTGCATGTCAACATTAAGGTGTCGTGGAAGCAACCGGAATGTAATACAGTAAACACCTGCGTATAAGAACATAGTGGATAGAACCCACAGGCTGAAATTTTCAAATTAGATACCCGTTTTATAAGAAGCCATTTGTATTATTCATTGTATAAGAACCCAGGCTGACTTGCAAAATTGTAGGTTCTTATACGCGGGTGTTTACTGTATCGGTTCAATCTTTCCTTTGGCCTCAATGAATAGGATTGGCAGGGTTTCACCTAGTTAATCTTTACACATTATATGCCATGAGAGTACACAATATCATTCTTGACAAACAGTGACCAGCGTTGCACGAAAAAATGTTTATTCTTTCCCTAACTCCCATGACATAACGGTTGTAAAGACTCTCTGGCAAGTAAACAATGACATGCCTTTCCTGAGGCTGGACAAAATATTTGAAACTGGTTTGTCTCTACGTTTGTCCCGGGACGTTAAACTTTAAGCTAGACTTTCGCGATAGAGTAACCCATCAATCTTTGAAACTGGCCAATTAAAGCAGCTTCTACAAGCGGCAAAATTGACATCTTCGTTGATCACCCGTAGAGCTCTTTAGCATCATGTCGAAGAAATATCAAGGATTCTAGTTGTTAGGTGTGCTATTTGCTGGTTAAAGAGCTTATTATTTCATAGATAGCGAATGTTTGCAATCACGGGAGCTATTGGTGCTGATCTAGCCAGCAGAATCTGCTGATGACTTTCTCTTCATCTAATCAGTATTTGCCTACCCCGGTGTGAGACAGTATTAGACAGACTACATGAGTCTCATTTTTCCGTGGTGAAATAAATTGCTTTGGCTTCAAACTGAGACTCGTGACAACACAGCTTCAAAACAGGGACTACTTAGGCCATGCCCGCACCGATCGGTGCGGAGCCAATCAGATCACTACTTTCTTAATAAGGTTAGACCACGTGCCTATTTGTAGCATTGATTGTTTGATTAGATAAAAGTTGACAGTTCGATTTTTCGTTCGACGTTCGAAAAAAGGAGACGGTTGAATTTTCTTCAGATTTTTCGTCCTATTTTAGTCCCTGTTTAGGATCTGTTTGGTCTTGAGTCCTTGTATGAGCGGACAGATTTGATGGAGATATAAATGGTAATTGGAGCAAATGTAAGGATCACGTCTTAAGTCTAAGATAATATCCCGTATTGTATTAATTTATGACTACCTCTCAGACGTACTAACCTTGACGCTGAAATTGTTTTGGGTTGTATCTCTTTGGGCATTTGAAGTCTCGGAAAGCAGAGAAAATATCCCAAAACACCACGCGTTTTGAAAACGGTAAAGATTCGAGAAATTCGATACAAAGTTCCTGAAAACAACGCATTCTAAATAAGTTAGAAATCTGAAGTAGCAGTGAGAGAAACAAAAGAACTTGCATTCTGAAACTGAAGAATTGAAACAGGCTCGTACCTTGGTATTCGAATCCTGGAATGAAATATGTTTACAATTTATCATTCCATCTTAACGCTTTCAGGTTCGAGTTGTAATCGAGGCTCTTTGCGATGTGTCAAATTTCAACTGTTTCCTGAGAGACAAAAAGAACAAGTTTTGACGGGCGTGGATTTTGTTTTTAAATTCTAGTTTTCGTCGTTAGGAAAGTACTAAGAGAGCAGAATAAATTTTCAGGAGATGCCCAAAAGGATAAGCCCTTAATGTCGATTGATTAGTACTTCTTAATTTTGATAGCCAAATGCCATATGGTTTTAAAGGCATGACCTTAGTAACAATATATTTATAGAAGAAAGAATAAGTCGTATTGCAACATAATTTAATCCGCCGAAGCATAGGATTTTAATTTCATGCATTTTAATCAGATTTTGTAACTGTTCGATGTACTGTTGTGAGGTTTATTACCTGAGTCCATTGTTTCCTTGCGCTTGACGGAGACTGACTACAAAGGCTACAAAGAGCGACATTGTTTGTTGCGCCAATCCTTATCGCAAGATTTGACGAATTAGAAAGGTGACTCGAACTTTGATTCAATAGATTCAATTTGAACTCGGTTGCTTCAGAAAAAAAAGGAGTTTCTACTGATAACTGTTGGTCTCTAAAATACGATATTGTCGAATTTTAAGAACATGTTTTGTGCTACGCAGATAGATGGAACTTTGCTATTCGTCTTTGTGTCCACGTTACTCTACTTGTTATTCCCTAAGACGAGTTGAGTTGCATTTTTTATTGTTCGTCTTGATTAGCAACAGAGAAATTCAACTCAATTTGTCTCAGGGAACAAACAGTAAATTCTGTATGGAGGCTAAAGATGTGGCCTCCTCTTAAACAGTTTCTTTTTAGTCCAAGTTGAATAAGGTTTACCGCAGGCGATTCAGGGACTCTGATAATAAGTCCGTACTGTTGCACCATTTTATCGTTCGTATTGTACCGTTGCTTTAAGTTACCATGGTTGAAATTTTAAGGTGCGTTTTACGTTTTGATTTGTTTACATCGTACATTTTTGAACCGTTGAACGTCCTATGTAGGCTGCGCTTCAATCCTTGAAATGCCATCAATGTCCGAAAAAAGTATACAATGCACATTTAAGAAATAGCCTATGTTCTATTTGTTGCCTCAAATTTTAAACCATAAATTGTCTTTACAAGCTGCTATAGAACCAAACCCGAATTTCTTCACTTTCAGCTTGCCTTCGTGATGGCTTTTTGGGTGTCTAAAATTTGGATATTTTCAGATTATGTTCTTCTTTTATATTAAGCTTATGTCGTGGTAGTAAATGCCATGAACGAAAACAACCTATCATGTGAAATTTTCGCTCTTTCTACATGAAAGAAAATCTTACCGATCGTGGCTCAAAATATTATTTTTCAAGATTTCATTACATGTCCTCGTTTGTAACAAAAGCTTGTTACCTTATTTTGATTATGTAAGAGCGGAAGATAAAGAAGTTTTAATGACAAGCATGGTAATCGAAATTTAGTGGATTCAAAGTTTGTGCACGTACTTCGAAATGTACAGCAATACATTTTTAGGACTCCATTACTTTGCTAATTTTCAAACATGTTACTGTAGTCTCCTACTAACGTTTCTACCTAGCTTTAAATTTGCAATTTTGTAAAGTATTTCATTGCTGACTTTAGGCGTTTTCTCAAGCAGCTCAGCATTACTTTGTACAGTGCTAAATGTAACCATTATACATTGTTAAAAGGAGCAGACATCCCTTTTCCGTATACTGAGATCAAAACTATCGTATTGGTTGTGCAGTTGTGCAGGTGTGCAGTTGTGCAGGCAACAAGTTTCCCAAAAAGCAACACCATATAGGGATATATGGGAATTCTACTGACAGGATGTCGAAAGCAAATTTCCAGAGTACAGAAAATTTGACGGTGTCTTCGATGGTCACTCCTTAAATTTGCATGCAAAAAGACTGTGTTAAAACATTTTTCTTTCTCTTTTTCATCCTGTTAGGGGTTTGCCATATATTCGCCATTCTATTATATTGAGGAAATT
Source organism: Aurelia aurita (assembly GCA_004194415.1). Classification (NCBI taxonomy): domain Eukaryota; kingdom Metazoa; phylum Cnidaria; class Scyphozoa; order Semaeostomeae; family Ulmaridae; genus Aurelia; species Aurelia aurita. The sequence continues at coordinate 59,813 of REGM01000245.1, read as the reverse complement.
ATTGAAACCCTCACGAAAAGGTATCATATCAGTTACTCCGGAATCAGTTTATTTTATCTGAATTCAATAAAAATATCATGGTTATCAGGGGAGATTTTACGTTTTTCGCCTGAGTAATGCACTCTTCTCTTTTTGTCTGCATGAACTCAATTTATAGTCCTTGAGAGTTGTCTGAGTACTTTCCCTTTTTTAAGGACAACAGAAGATACGAGCTTTAATACTTTTAGCGATTCGAGAAGTTAATTTAACGTATATTCATCGTTAAATGTCAGCTTATTTGTGAATGTAAATATGGATGATAAATGAAATGAAATGACATTTTCAGGTCCTATTTGTTCCTCTCTATGATGTTTGTGAGAAGCCGAAGCAAGCTGGCTTTATCTCTTTCTTGTCTGCTTGTTGTGGGTCAACGTAAACCCGCGGGTCAACATAAACACATGGGTCATCATTTGTTGGCAACATGTATATTTCATATTTAGTTCTTTCATATATTTAATTCTTTTAAGGAGGGTTGCCCTTCAGCAGAAGCTGGTTTTCAAGGGTCCTCCAATAAAATCATTAATTGCAATCTAAGAAAACAAATTGAAAAAATATTAATTAAATCAAACTATAGAACCCTATTTACAATATTTAAAACTTATGTACAATATTATTCAAAACTCGCAATCAAAAGAAAAATTCGCAGTATCTAAATAGTTTTCTTAAAACTAAACAGAGAGGATGCCTGCTTAGACTGTATGGCGACATTGTTCTCAACAAGTATTGAATCGTGTTATGTGTTGGTATACTGTTCCCACAATGTCGGCAACATGTTGAATGAGAATGTGCATGTTCATTGTTGGCAACATTGTCGACGATGTTGAACGGAAACTAGCCAACCAAGAGCTGTCTTTCAAAGATGCGATGACCTTAACATGGTTTCTTGAAGGGAAGCCTGCTTTTGGCCCTAAAATTCCAGCTAAGCAACCAGACATTTTGGCACAAAATTCGGATTTTTTTGCTTGCCAAACGATGTTTCCCGTTTCGCCAAATTGCAAACATGACTTGCCAAAAGAGTTAAGCAGAATTAAAAGGCAATGTTATTGAATAAGATGGATAACATTTTCTGTTTGTTGTGAGCAAAAGATGTATGTCATGTTCGATGGGGTGGCAAAGCAGACAATCAAAACAATGTTTGTTTGTTTAGCCAAGGGCACAAACATTTTCTCTGTTTAGAAGCTGGTTGAGATCTGTCGTAAAATTTTCACTGATTGATGCTAGAGCTTTTACTCGGTTAATATAAATTGGTCTGCCACGCACCATTTATTGTCCTATTGTCCATCATCTTTGGAGAACAATTCCTTCATTGAAATAAGTCATAGACTGGTGTATTGTGGAAAGGCCTTACTTAGATATGAAAATCTATTTCATTAATACCGGCAACTGCTTTTGAAAAATCCTAGAAAGGCTTGAAGAAGAACTAGAAAATCGGGCAAATTTTGTTTAAGCGAGAAGAGTGCGCGGAGATGAAAAGTGAACGAATTTGAGTGGCAAAACTTACGGCAAAGCGGCCGATAAAAAAATAGCTATGCATCCATTTTTCATGTTTAACAGCTGATAAAAATTTCTTGTCGAGAGATTTCGTCATTCAGAATTTTTTGTCAAATGCTTGACATTCTATGAAGTTCGTCTTTTCATTTGTTTTGGATTTTGTCCAGCTGAAAGCCAGAAAACCGTTGTGTAGACAGGAAGAAATCCATTCGCATTTGAAGTAATGTGCGCTGCTCAAACCAATCTTCAAACTTCAGTCAAACAGCATAGACTGTCGAATCTTTGCAAAACTTTAGAATTAATCGTGTAAAATGTTTACTCTGCTCTTTCAAATGAATTGCCTTAAGGGAAGTTTGCGTACTTTGCCATAATCCAAGAGATCATTTTTTGACATCATCATTATTTTCAAAATAACAGCGCTTTTCATACCAGGTGAGTCCCGAGGTGAGTCAGAAAAAACGTGCGGTGTTTGCCAATTTTTCTTGATGGAGTTTACTTTGTAAATTCGTTTCTTTAAAGTTCATTGCATAGAAGAGAGGCTTACTTAGATATGAAAATTTGTTTGGTCGAAATTGGTCTCCCCTTTCCATAATACACTGAGGCAGTGGCGTAACGGACGTAAGTTACCTTTAGTTCAAAAACTAAGGGCCCCCGACTTCCAAGGGCCCCGAAGGGGCCCCCAGCAAAGCAATTTCCTTTGTTATTTTACTTTGAAGCTGGTTCTCTGGATATGATAAAAGAGACCAAGGGGCCCCAAGCCTGCATGATATCTCAATCTAAATGAATGTTGATTAACTCTTAATTGTAATCAACTCTACAATAGTAGACTGAGCACCTCATATTTTTAAAATTATGGAACTTTGTCAAAATATGGTCCTCGAGATGAAATGCTAGAATGTGATTGGGAGAGTTGATCGTTCCAAGCCAAAGTAAAGGTTGAAGTGATGAAGTCCTTAAAAATTTTCCTAGACGAACTATTACAGAATTGTCGAGGCCTTTTGGGGGCAGGTAAACATTGGATTGTGAGAAGTGTTCGAAGCCAAAGTAAAGGGTGTGTACGAAAAAAGTTTCTTGCAGGTGGTCATTCATAGAAAACTTTACAAAATTGTTACAAAGTGTCCAATTTGGCACTGGCAAACATGGGATCGAGATAGGCCTCCTAAGCCAAAATAAATGATGTTTTCTCAAAAAGTTTCCTGGGGATGCTGATTTATAAAAAAACTGTTACAAAATTGTCAAAATTTCTATTTTAGCACCAGCAAACATGGAATCGGTAGAAGCCAAAGTAGAGGGTGTGTCCTCGAAATTTTCCTGGGGGCTTCGCCCCCAAACCCCCTCGCTTTAATCCCCTGCAGGTGATTTTCCATGGCTTGCAGAACGCATATATTGACTGTAAATCATTATACGGGGTGTCCCAGAATAAACGCTACAGATTTGTAAAATTCTAATGCAAACTGTTTCAAACTCATTATCAAACAGTTATTTTTATTTAAATCTGCAATGATTAGATAAAATTTTGATATATTTTCCAGTATTTTTGGTAACTTGGTTGTAGCGTTAAAAATCAGCAAACTTCAAATTTGCTGTTAGGGCAAAACCAAAGCTTCCAGAATTTGAGCAAAAGATAATGGACAATCAGAAGCATGGAAATATCTGAAATTTTACGCGCAAAAATAATTAAGAAACTGCAACACGGAGATCCCTTGCTGGTGCATGAGCTATCAAGTCTCAAGGGAGTTCTTCATGCTAATTTACAATTGAAAGTATAACTCTAATAATGGCCCAGTAATTTCAGGAAAAGTAAAGAACCCTCATGAACACGTAAGAAGCATGACTTTGCTTTGATAGAAACTTTTGTGAAAGTGTCTGTTCAATGCAAAATAAAATGGTGTATTTGCGTGTTTGTCAGCGATGTTGTGAGATTTCAGGAATTGTCATGCTTCATAATTTTCCATTATCTTTTGCTTAAAAGCTGGTTTTGCCCTAACAGCAAATTTGAAGTTTGCTGATTTTTAATTCTACAATCAAGTTACCAAAAATACTGGAAAATTTATCAAAATTTATTCTAATCATTGCAGATTTAAATAACAATAATTTTTTGATAATGAGCGTAAAACAGTTTGCATTAGAATTTTTCAAATATGTAGCATATTTTCTGGGACACACGGTAGTTGTTTTATTTTTTGTCTGTGCAAGTCATTTTTCTCAAGTTTAAGTTGGACATGGTTTTATGTTTATATCTATATTATTTTAATGCCCATTGCAGAGAGTTTGATTTTACTTTTCCTTTGATTTAATTTCGTAAAATTTTGTTATGGACATTTTTAGTTTTTTTTATTGCTATTTAACTTAAGTTAGCAAAATTTGTAAATTAGGTTTTTACTTTGTAGTTTTATTGCACAGCCCCCTGTAAAGCAGTCTCCACAGGACTGACGGGGCTACCGTGGTTAAATAATATAAAATGAAATGAATGAAAGGATAATTATGAGCGATTTTAGTAAAATGGTGTTTCGCAAGATCCCTAAAATAGGCCTCCAATTAGATGCATATTCATGCACGTGTGCACCGCTAAACCATGACAAAGTTACTGTTTCTCTACCAACAAATTTAAACAAAGCATGCATTGTGTTAGAATACAAAAGGAAAATTATTGTTTTTGTTTTATAGCCCTATAACTAATTGTCATTGCTAGGAAGCAGAAAGTTCTTATGCTAGCGATGCTTTTCACCAAAATAGCTATATCACAAAATTGCAAATAGATACAGAAAGAAATGGCCTATTTTAGCAAACTAAATTTCAATAACTAATTCAATCTTTCTTCTACAAAATAAACGTTCAACACACCCGATTTGGCTTGTTTTTCAACAAAATATGGCTTGTTAAACACCCCACGTTTTTTCTGACTCTCCCGGTACTTCTACTAGTTTTGAAGTTGTGACGTCATGAAATTGCTAAGTCGTAAAAGTCATAAAAGCTACAGACTTTTGCTTACCACCATATCGTAAACCTCCAAAACTGAATGGTCTTTTTCGTTGATTTTTCTCAATCTGTTTAGAGTTTATTGTGCTTTTAATGTTTGTCAAAGTTTTAGATGGTTCCTTGCATACTTTTTTCATGCAACATAAAAACGCTGTAATTCTGAAAATAATGATGATTTCAAAAATGATCTCTTTTCGGATTATGGAAAATTACCTAAAGTTCCCTTAAAGTTTTGCAAAGATTTGACACCTTTGTTGTCCAACAGAAAGCTCTTTATTCCGTCTTTTAGCCCTTGAATGTTCTACATTTTCTGGTTAACAGTGCTGAGAATTTTCGCAAAATTGATTTTTAAGCCAATACATTCAGTAAAATCTGTTCAATTCAATTTGAGAAGGGCTATCTGCTAAGTGCACTTACGTTTCGGTTAGCGTGATAGATAAGCAAAATCATGGGTGGAGATTGTTCGAGCTCCAGTTGAAATATCTGTAGTTGAGAGGCGTTAACGATCAAAAATCTGTTTGCGATGATAAAGATCTATCCTCGACTTTATTTATCCAACTAGTTACATAGTGATATGGGTCTCATACTGACACGAGTGGGAAATGTTTTCAGGCGTATTTTCGTTTCTATTCAATGCGTATTTTAGCGTGAAGAGAGGCGGTTGATATAAGCTCTGAGTTATTCAATAGCGTCTAGATTCTCTAAAATAGATGTGACCCCATGCTATGGACGGTAGGAAAGTGATCCTGAATTATCTATAAATTCGCATATTTTAAGTGGAATTAAGCGACCGTAATTGAAAACAGGTGTCGATGTTGCGACCCCATGCTAATAGAGATGGGACGCGCGACAGTCTGTGATCTATTATTCGAGGAATATTCCATTGGAGACGGTCTGTGATCTATTATTCTTGGAATATTCCATGGGATAGCTATCAATTTCCTAGTCGCATTGCACACTAGCGGTATTGCAGTTCTTTCAATACAAGTCTGCAGTCTGCAAAATGAATGGGGTGTCATGCTGTCTGGTATCTGCTTACTTGCACTCCGCTTGCATATATCCCTTACAGAACAAACATTCTGCACGTTTTTGCTCTTACGCGCATTTTTTTTAAGAAGTATAGGTTCGGGGCTGATAGCAAGTTTCTTAAATTTCAGGACAATTTTGCTACCAAAAGTTTCTGATGGGTTTTTAAAGGGCGTCCAAAGTACCTAGAAATATCTCAAAAGAAGTATTAACAGTGTTCGCCCTCAAAAAAATGTCAAAATTTGTCAATACTGTACTGTGTACAATTCTAAAGGCAACTGCATAATGTATTGATTTCATAAACCTTAGATGTACTTACCGGTCGAGTACACAAGTATCAGTTTTCTTATTTGCGGAAATGTACCGGGTGAGTCAGAAAAATGTTTCGACGTTTGAAAAATCCGCAAAATTTGGCTTGGCTAATCTTTAAAATAATCTTTAAAATTCCTTCTCCTTCAGTGGTATCAAGTGGTATCAAGGGCCAAATTATTTTTAGCAAACATAAAATTTTGCTAAATCGTTTGAAAAACTTGGAAATGTTAGCTTTAAAAACCATATTTTGAGGCATAGGCTTAAGAGGGCATCGTAGGTATTGCCCATGATTATCAGTTTACGATTTAACTTTCGCTTTGTACATGATCATGAGATTAATTTCTGGAATAATCAGCGAGCCATGTTAAAGAATTCAAATGGACAAAACGATGGATCTGCTAAGAATTTTATGCAATTTCATATTGAGCTACAAAACCAGGTAGCCAAAGGAGGGCTCCTTGGAAAGCGACTTCTACTGAATGTCAACCCTCCTTAAGAATGAAATATGAAATAGATCTTCAGAGTTTCCCTAATTAAAAGTTAATGGTAGGATGATCAATATCCCTAAATTCAATTCGATCCATGTTGCAAAATCTAAAAAAAATTCAGCATTAAATCATTTTTCGAATTTTGGTGATTTTTCAAACGTCGAAACTCTTTTTGACTCATCCGGTAACAGTAGCTTAACAGTAACAGTACTAAAAGTTTCACTTTTTATTGGGTTAGGTACCTTTCGGCAAATGATGATGCTTTTTAGACCAAGGCAAGTGCTTATTTGTAAACCTATTCTGACTGCCCCAAAGTGCATATTTTTGGGGCATCCCATTTTTCTGCAATTTTCATTACCAATTTCGAATTTGCAGGAAAAAGGGCAACAAAGCCAATCGGGTAAATGAATATTTTTTCGTATATGTAATCAGCTGAAATAAACAAACTCAAAAAGTACATCTACTGTGCTTATCATGGCAGGAATAGACACCAGGTCATCGGAGTTGCCACCATGAAAGGCACTTGCAATTCAAAATAACATTATGCAAAAGAATACCAAAACAATTCCGGCAATGGTCGCTCTCGCATTAAATTAATAGGAGAATTTGGGACGAAATCTTGACTAAACGAATACAATAAACGCGAAAAATTTCGGACCAATATATTTCAGACAAAATAATCTCGGACACAAAATTTTTGGGACGTTTTTTTCACAGAATTCGGACGTTTTTATACAGATTTTGATTTACCGTGTTTCGTGGTTGTTTTATTCAAAATGTTATCATTTTACCGATTGCGCTTGATTCTAAGTTCCCAAGGGACCCTTGTCAGAAATTTCGATTCAATAATTATTGTTGAGGATGATGCAACCTCGATTCCAGGGCTATCAGTGTCTTCAGCCTCCCTTCAGCGCATTGTTACCCTGGGTTCGAGGTTGAGGATGATGAGCATGATCGCTTAAGTGAATTTTCTTGAAAAACTATCATGATTTAATTCCTTTCTCAACACATTCCTTTTCTATGTTATGTTTCGCAAAATGTTTCGTGAGCTAGACATTTCGTTATTAAACAGTAAAATGCTTTATTGTGATTTTCTTTACTGCAAAAATGTCGGACCACAAAAAACACTAATAGTTCGGACCACAAAAAATTACGGACATTGAAATTTTCGAACGCCTAAAATGTCCGAAAATATTAACGTCTGAAATTTGTGCGTTTAATGTACTTCGTTTCAGAAAGCAACTACCCTTTACTAACAGAGCTTCATTGTGTCTACAGTCGAAATAAACAGGTCGACTTTTTATTTTATCATCGTTTTCTGATTGGTTATGGGAGAGGCTGCACGGAGTTTTTGGGAAAGAGGACAGGAATCGCGACAAGAATATGAAAATTATCTTCATATGGGTACATCTCTGTTGATCAACAATTTGAAAGAAAGAGCCATTTGTACGTGGCAGTGGCAGATTGCTTCTTACTTCACAACTCGAGACACTTTGTCTATGTGTAAAAAGTGGGATGGAATTTGGAATGGAGCCTTTTACTCCACTTTCTTCCAGTCCGATTTTTAAAGATAGCAATGAGAGAGTTTCTAATTCGATGACTTTTATGTCTGAGTCAACTTATTGGGATGTAATGAACTGAAAAATCGCTAACCGCCCTAATACTCTATTAATCACATAAAGCATAAATGGCAGCTCTTTAACCTTTAGTGTTGCGGGTAACCAGGTCCAATACATCTCTCTCAAGCAGTATTACTAGCTGAAATACAGTTCTTTCAACCACTGCATCTCAATACGATCATCTTTTAATTCAAAGATTGCTTTTAAAGCATCGAATTATCCTCCAGGTTAATCCTAATTGGTTCAACCCAAACCGCATGGAAAATTTATGTGCGACACGGGCAGAATTCCTTCGCTGGATTATTTCAAGGCTAAGAAGAAGGTTCAAGTTTCAAGAGGATTGATAATATATGGAGCATGTCCCAAAATACCCAAAATACAAAACGTTTGATTTGCCCCCATTGAAGCACCGAGTGAGTTGCAACTTTTGGATGTGTAGGATAAGGTAGTTGAAAACTCTTCTGGTGTTAAGATCAAAAGAGTAGTTAAAGGTAATGTGTCCATATATAAGACCAGCGTATACCCAACCTGTCAACATCCATCAAATTCTCGGCAAATGATTGGTTGCTATTCAAACTGATCACATGAATAGAGAAAATTGCTGTAATGCGTGATTGAAAAGAAATTTTAATTGATCACATGCCTTGCTCTAGGAGCCCGGGAGCCCTACTTGAATCGACACATTACCTTTAATTTAAAATTCTGACCAGCCTTTTGCTTGGGCCTAAATAACGATTTATAATTGATGTGATATGCCGACGCGGACTCGTAGTAATTCTCGTAGCATAGGAGAGAAATATTTATCTAGCTTTATGAGAAATTTACCAGGTGCTATGAATCAATAATAATCAATTTTTTGGTAAATTTCAGTTTTGATCTATGTCCTCGCCTGGATCCACTGTTGCCCCCCCCCCCAGGGGCATATCACTGATTTTCAAATCGTAAAGAATCCAACTGAAATCTTGTCAAATCACAAAGTCACAAAAACGATCCTGAAAAATTCACTAAATTGACAAAGAATAGCAACATCGCTGTTAGTCAAAATCAATATTCCAAAATGTCACAAAAAGCCATGCAAATTGTTTTTCGATAATTTTTGTATGCATCGTGAAGTTAGCAACAGGATGTGCATACTTGATCGACGATTCGTTACTTCTAATAAGTTATAAAAGAAATGCTTAATAGTAGCTAAAAAAATCGTAGGTTGTTGTTCATTCCCATCAACCTTTTCGCAAATGAATAGTTTTTTCAACAAGATCATAAATAAACGATGGTCTTTCGGCGCATTAGGCCCACCCAAATTCCTGCGTTTGAAAATAAATTCTCACGAGCAATATTTATTCCATTTTAATGCTATGTTGTCAACAGTTTCTTTAATCTATTAATATGATATATGTTTAGATAATCTTTAATGATTTTGGGATGGAACAAACTGAGGCGTTGATTGAATTTTCTAAATTAGACTGCTTACAACAAATCCGACTTCAGGCGCGTCCGACTTGTGCAGGTTTAACATTATCGGTTGGAAGTTTTGATTTCATTCCAAATCGAACATTCTCAGGGCCTGTTTAAATAGAGACATCAGCTAGGTGAGTTAGTTACCAGGCAAGAGTTAAAAAAGATGAGCGAGTAAACTCGGCAAGCCGCCAAAGCAACTTAATGCTTACGTAATCCACAAATAGTTCTCTAAGTTGACCGACCTGTAAAATACCTCTGTTTGAATTTTTAACAAACATGTAACAGTTGGGCCAAGAAAAGTAGCCCCCAAGGTAAAACAATTTCTGAAAAACTTTCTGAATGCAAGATTTTGATGGCATTTATACGGCACGAAGTACAATATGAAATACACCTACTGGGTAAAAATCAGTTCATTATCAGCTGTAGTTACAAAGAAAGGAGGTTTTGAAAAAGATGGTCAAAAAACCACTGTAGCAAATCACTAATCTTCAAAAGCACAACTTGGCCGGAGAAAGTGTCTGACACAAGACTTTTTTCTCTCGAACTTTTCACTGCAGTGTTTCCACCTCCACTTGCGTCTTTTTTTTTTGCAAAAATAATCACTGCATTACAATGTTGTGGTATTCTACTAAAAATTTACACTCAATTCTTTAACATGAAGATCAATTACAAATCCCTCTCGTTGCCACTAGAAATTGGGAACACCGTTGTTTGCACAAAAATTATTCAATGAATTAAGAAATGCGTTGGTGGGTTATTGTTGCTGATTAGTAATTTTGTTACAGTGGTTTTGCGACCATCTTTTTTCAAAACCTCATTTCTCCGTAAAGACAGCTGATAATGTTACCTAGTAGGTGTATTTTGTGTTGTACTTAGTGCCATATAAATACCATCAAAATCTTGCATTCAGAAAGTTTTTCAGAAATTTTTTTATCTTGGGTATTACTTCTTTTGGCCCACCCGTTAGTTCTTTTTTTGTACAAAATGTGTTAGGGATCATTTTAAATTAGCAAATCTAGCTGTTTTGAGAGCTGAAAATGTACCAGTGATTATCAGATTCCTTACACTACCAATATCATCAATCATATTTATACGAAGATATTGATAATAGATAAAATATAAGCCTTGAATATAAGCCTTGATTATGAATCATAGTTGGTTGTAAATCTCAGAAAGCAATGCCCCCCATTCTGCAAGAGTGAGATTTTGACGAAAATCTCGAAATCACAACTAGGTCATTTATTAGAGCGTCTCTCTATTGGTTCAAATTCACGTTTTTTAAGATGTCACATCATACCCGTTCACGGATGAGAACAAACGTGTTATTATTGGTTGCAGTAAGTTGATCATTGAAAAAACAATGCAAAAAGACATTTTAATGATGTGTATGAGAATTATTTGAAACTTTTCAAACTGTACTCTTTGAGACAACTGATCAAGTAGTATGCTTATACATTTTTGTGCGAAAAGTTCGATTGAGCGATGTTAGAGCTCCTATCACTGTTGTGCATATTCATCAGACTTCTGTATAAAAATATTGCTCGATCCGGACTCTCTTGTAGAATAGCTAAAATGTCTATTATCAAATGCGAGGGCNAAACTTTTACTACGTTGCCAGCATCTTCAAATCCGAAAAGTGGCATTGATATAATGGTCTTTCCTTTTCGCATTTGCTTCGTTCTATACCCTAACAGTAACATACGTCGACTTTTGCTTTTGATCTTTTGCTTTTGATCAAGAGAAGCAGTGAACACCACCCAGTGGGTAAGGGGTTTCAAAATTTAAAAGGACAGAGGAGAAATGTTTTTTTGGAAAGGGCACTAGCTGCCCCCGTGCTGCCCCCGTACCATCAGGGCAACGGGGGCAGCTGCCCCCGCTGCCCCCGTGCCTCCGGCGCCCTTGATGTCACATCATACCCGTTCACGGATGAGAACAAACGTGTTATTATTGGTTGCAGTAAGTTGATCATTGAAAAAACAATGCAAAAAGACATTTTAATGATGTGTATGAGAATTATTTGAAACTTTTCAAACTGTACTCTTTGAGACAACTGATCAAGTAGTATGCTTATACATTTTTGTGCGAAAAGTTCGATTGAGCGATGTTAGAGCTCCTATCACTGTTGTGCATATTCATCAGACTTCTGTATAAAAATATTGCTCGATCCGGACTCTCTTGTAGAATAGCTAAAATGTCTATTATCAAATGCGAGGGCTCCTTTGCCAGGAAGTGCAGGAAAAGACAACACTTTTTCTTTAGATTTAAAAAAATTACTGATCGATAGCTTCTCGGCCGATTGTGTATTCCTTCTTTTTCAAAAACTTTTAAAATCTTAATGTATCTCTTTTACCTGGAAGTTTAAGCTGATGCTTTATAACAAAACCTTTTATGTTTCGACGACATAGTTGAACTAGAAATAGGAAAATTCATGTATTCTGTTGAAAATAGAACCCTGAACGCAATTTTCTTAGATATGTTTGAAAAAACAAATCAAAGACACACACGATGTACGCGGCAGGCAATTAGAAATGACTTCATTCTTCCAAAGACAAAACTAAGTGTCGTTAAACGCACCATAAAATACACTGGTGCCATCACCTGGAATAAAATTCCAAGCGTGATAAAGAATTCAAAAACAAAAGCCACGTTTAGTAAAATAAATTCTGAACATCTACGACAAAAATGCCAACTTCATTACATGTCAGCAAATGTCGTGTATAACCAGCACAGAAAAGATTGTTTCCACCATTCATTTTTCTTTCTTTCTTTTCTTCTCTCTTTCTCTTTTCTCTCCTTCCTTTTCTTATCAATAAAGTTTTTATATATTTTAGAAAAAAGTATTTTGTCTTAATCGCATGATGTATTAATGAGTTTTTAAAATATGTAAGCTATTCCTTTGAAGAAGGGGTACTTGGCTTGTCAGCCCACTGGGGTTTTTTTTAGAGGAGAACCCCGTTCTCCCCTGGAGTATCCAAGTATCCTGAACAGCTATTTCAATAATCAAAATAATTAGATCATTCATAGTAAGCAGAAATGTAGTAGATTAAGAATTGTTGTTCAAATGAAAACTGAGATTTGATTGATTGATTGATTGATCTTAGCGTTGACATTCTTCTTACTTGAATATGTTATTACAAAAACGGTTGCTTTATCATTATCAAATAAATGTGCAGCAACGATAGAGGAAAATCCCCCCCCCCCAGATAGGCATTTCTTCCAGCTACAGAAGCATTCGTGAAAGAAAATGATAATGAGCTCCTACGTTTCCGAATATCTGCGGGTGATCATCGGATAATTTCTGGCAGTAAAAGGAGATAAGATATGGAAAAAACAGCTTGTAACAAGAAGCAAACAAAATTCTTGCACGCCTTTTATCTGGTTTTTATAAGAAACTAACAATTGGACCTGGAACTGAAGTTTCTTAACTTCTAATCATTTTAGTAATAGAATTTTATAGATTTCTTAGGAGTTTTCACAAATTTTCATTGTCGATATCAGCGAGGGTGCCTTCATGAATTTGATGAACCTTGGCTCTGCCTCTGCCTTCATAAACATTACTCTAGTAATACTGAACAATGCAGTACAAGAAAGAAGCAAGGCGATGGTTTCGATTTCCTAGACGAACTGAAAAACGTTTATTACATAATGTTGCCATTTTGATGATAAGAGTTTACATTTATAAGAAATGTATGCACAATTATCCATGTGCGAGATATTAACCTATCAGGAACCAAAGAACATATCAATATTTGTCGAAATATACAATCAGGAATTATGCACCAATTTTTGTCAAGAACATAATTTAACATAGTGAAAAAGCTAGATAGCTTAGATGGGAATTTACTTCACAAATAAAGCTTCTACTTCAACCAAATTTTTGTGATTTTTCAAGAAGAAGTTTCACTTTTTATTGGGTCGCCCGGTAGAGTTCTCGACAATTTTACTTGGAAAGCTTTTGAAAAGACTTTAAAGAACTCGAAATTACGATCAAATTTTGTGAGCTATGCAGCTTTAAGGCCAGTTTCCAGTCAGTGGAATTTTCCGAGCGGGCGGAAATTCTTTTGTTTACGACAGAAAATGTCGCTTTGCAATTGAATAGAAATTTAAGGTTGAATGACTTTTGATTGTGTAAATTCCGCCCGCTCGGAAAATTCGACTGACTGGAAATCAGCCTTTAGAAGGATGAAAATTGCGATTTACGCCACATGTTATCTAAGGAACTTAGAAGTCAACATCTGTTTAGATATGTAAGAGAGACATGTTTGTATATTTTTTCTTTCTGGAAGATTTTCATGCTTGCTGTCATTCTTTTGTAGCTGAAAATTAGGTACAATTTTATCGACATTTTTAGTCTAGTTTGAAGCATTTTCAAAATAGCTTGGAAGCAAAATCGCCCATTACTCTCGAACAGTAAAACCTATTTTAACGAAATGAATTTTCGGAATTTTCACATCAAGCTAGCCTTTCTACTCAAACAATCTATGTTTTATTTACCCTGGGCCCGGGGGGGGGGGG
>REGM01000245.1:18391-45002 GCA_004194415.1 Aurelia aurita | reverse complement strand
CCCCCCCCCCCCGGGACCCTGGGTACCAGACTCTAAAAAATTCTGGTACCCAGGGTATGTTTTACTGAAGCTGGTCCATAACTCAAGATCGTAAATTCTGCAGAGGTTCTGAATTCTAATTGGTTTGCCTTCTTATTGGTTTGACTTTGTTTTCAAGTTGTATTATTTGCGTTGGACTCCCCTGACTTGCACGAAAGGCCACCTTGAAGAAACTGGTCAGACACAGATCGTTTCACAAATGTCTTTATTAATCGGGCTAAATTTGACAGAAGTTACAATCCAAGAAAACGCTGTGTTATCCCCGTGTTATCGCACTAGGTCACACATAATCAGTGGTCAACAAGTCACTCTTGGTATGTTCAGTTTCAAGTCCTCGCTTACTCACACAGTTTAAGAAGATCATAAAGATCGACCTCGTAAAGTTATTGCTTTTCTGGCAGGCTGTCTAAAACGAAAGATTGCACCTCGTCGCTGTAAAAATGTCGAAAAAGTCGTGTGACTTAACTGCAGTGTCTAGGGATTCACTGCTTTGTGAAACAGATTTCACATTGTAATAAAATATAGTCCCAAGTTACAGACAAAGAATTGGACAAAATTTGATCTGAAAATAATGTCTTGCAATGGGATCGTATCCTTCAAAGTTTGATAGCCCATAAGAATGCCCCATTTGTCTACTTTAGGGTTTTGTAAAAATATGCAGCTTCTCTAATCAAGGGCTGTGAAGATCTTTGTTGGTATTCTAGGCCCATGGGTTTTGTCTGAACCTGTAGGTTAGTAATATGAGTAATAAAACTTATATTTCACTGTGTGTTTTCTTCGCATCACTCTTGCCCAGAATCACCTCGAATCGAACCATCAGCCATCACCCCATTGCATTCACACTTGGAAGTTAAACCATCTTAAACTAAACCAGGTTATCGAATGGGGCATTCTAATTGGTCAATCAAAAAAATCGAATGAATTTGATTGGTTGAAATTAACCTGGTTTAATTAAAGCTGGGTCTAACTGTGTCAGTGTGAATGCGGCATGAAGTCACTCAATCTAAGGCTTCTAACTTTGGATCGATCTCCACTGCTAGCCATTAGGAATGGTGGCCATCACAGTTGAAGGAGACTGAAAGGAAAAACACACACAGTGAAATGTAAGTTTATTACAAAAATAGTGGTCCAGACGAGGCCGACAGGCCCAAGCAATACAGACACTGATCGTCCTACGGCCCTTCTCTAACATAGTCCTGGACCACCTTGACACATAGTGCAAAACTAAAATCTTTAGACTGCCAACTACAACTTGTGGAACAAGACAAGGCATCTAATAACAAAGTTTAACGAAAAAACAGACGACGTAAAATTTGTCATAATCACATAATGCCGAGTTTTCTAACCGCGATAAATCATATTTGAGCGCCAGGTTCAGTCTCAAATAGCCACATATTCGGACTTCCGAATTCTATCAATATCAAACTGGTCACTAAAAAGCGTCCTATTATCCCTATTCAACCTCCACTAAGATAGGCCAAGAAAGCACCCACATTTTGACATGGCTTTCGTGGCCAAGTTAATCATCATTCACAATTAGATTGGTACGTAGTGATTCTTTTCTTCTCAGCCGGAAATCTTGTTTCAACTGTCATTCAAGAATCAGGAGATCCTACCGTGTGATTAAAAAATGTATAAACTGTTGAGACATCGTTTTGCAAGAACTATGCAACTGTTTGTGAAATTTCAAATCCTTTTTCTCATTGAGGATTCAACTTGGTTGTAGTGACTTTGTCCTCAAATTGGCCAAAAACTATTTCCTTGATTTGCAAACAAAATGCTGAAACGAACTGTTCAGTTTGATACAAACACATCCACTCCATTGAATTTTCTATGTTATCAATGAAATAAGAATCATACGGGTTCCTGCTAATATTTTATTGAGTACTGACAGTACTGGAATCTTCCAAGGTTATTTACACTAATGGCCAGTAATGGTTTCTTGCAAACCAGTTTCTTAGACAAATAAGAGTAATTAACAAATTGATTTATTGCGTGATTGGTGAATGGACCGGACGAGGGAGAATCTTCTGCTACTTAATAGACGCTCCCGCCAATAGCCTTCTTAGCTATTCTGCATAAGAGTCTGAATCGAGCGACATACTTCTACAGTTTGATTTGAAAAGTTAGGAGTGACACATTGATCGGTGCATTCGAAATTCAGCAAAGGTGCAGAAAAGTTAAATAGTCTGTTTTTATTTTCTTGGCATTTTGTTTAAATTCGCGTTAAAATTATAACAATGATGAAATAGTAATAAAAACTTTTGAGTTTTCTAATGCAGGCATATTAAAAACAGCAAATTTAATACCAAGGAAATCCCTTTTGATTGGTGTTAATTTAAAACTGTTTCTTATTCGAGTTCCAGTGTCTTATTGGATTAACACGATGCCTTAAAATTGCTTTCCTTTTTGCTTCATTCATTCTGCAAATCTTGAATTACTCAATCTTATTTACTATCTCTTTCCTAAACTTTCGCTTGTTTTGATTTCGTGAAAGTCGATATCATCTCATTATCGACAATACCTTATTTTATCAAGATGCTAGGCCTGATTAATCGTAGTTAGGCGACAGCGGAGGAGGTATAGCAAAACAAGGGGCTGCCAGATTTTCTCTGGTTGCAGATGGACTTCAGGAGTTTCCGTAAATATGGGCAAAGACTTCGAGACTTGAATGTACCAAAATATAGAGATAGAAATAGAAAATCTTTGACAGTATAACTTATGACTAACATTTCAACCATAATTTCAACCTGTAAGCTAGGACTAGATGGTGCAATTTATTCTGCAATTTTTCGCACACAACGAACTTGCCAGGCAAATTGCTAATCGATTGCCCTTTGTGGCATCCGGCATCAAATTTTTGCACCGTGCAACAGTTTCACACGAAGTAGAACTATATGTTCTACTTTTCCCAGCGATTGCAAGCAATTCTTATAGCGTTGCGAACGTGTTACAGACATGATTTTGCAACATTTCTTGCAAATTATTGTCGCCTTTGTTTTGAAAGTCAGTTTTGCATTTTTGTACGACCAGGACCAGGGCCCTAAGCGTTGCTCAGTTCAACTACCGGCTGTCCCAAAAAAGTACTCCCGTTTGAAAACTCACCAAAATTTAACTACATCACCAATCTTTAAGCTTCCTTTTTTGGCAAGTGGATCAAAGACCAAATTATTTTCCCTGGTATAACTGAGCTTGTGATCGGTTTTAAAATTAGCAATTTTAGCTCTTTTTAGGGCTGCCTGGTTTTGAAGCATACTGCAAAACGCAGTCATGACCACCAGATTAATTTCCTTTTGTATATTAAGCTTCTGGTTTGGTCATCAACGTCAAAAAGCAACACAAACCATCATTGTCTACTTGAAGGATAATAAAAAGTCGCAAAATGATTGCTCTTCAGGCAAGATTTACGATGTTGCTTAAAGAGTATAGCTCAGAACAAGCTTTTTCAGCCTGTCATTTTATACGCTTTAAGTAATGAAAACAGACATTTTGTCATCGCTAAATATGTTTGGATCATTGACAATAGAGATCAAAAAGAAACTTTTATGTTTGCAGAATTTGCAGATGATACTGAAAGCTTCTGTATTGGGGACACTGTAGATGAGGTAATGGATGATTTACAGGTAACTATTAAAGAAATGAGCAAGTGGAGCCAAAACAATGGCCTAGTCATCCATCCAAAGAAATCTGAAATATTGTTGCTGACAAAAAATAAATTTATTGGTCCCCTGAAGCAAGTCAAGCTTGGGGATAATGACATAAGAGTTGTTGACAAATTGAAATGCCTTGGGATGTTACTAGATAGCCAACTTTCTTGGAAGCTGCAAATAGAGAAAGTAAAGAAAGACATGAGTTGTAAAATAAAGAATTTAAAGTTGATGAGATATCTACCCAAAGAAGTGCTCTCTACTGTTTATTTCAAAGCAATTTTGCCTGCAGTTATTTATGAATTTTCTGTTTGGAGCAATAACAGCTCATGTAAGATGAATGACTTAGAGTCATGCCATATCAGAGCTGCAAGGATAATAAACAAAGTTCCAAAAACAGTAAAGAATGAAGACGTTTTAAAAACTGTAAAATGGAAAGACCTCTCATACATGTACAAAAGGAGAATCGCATGCATTTCACACCAAGCATATAATGACAATCTGATAGAAGAGATCCAAAGCTTGTTTAATCAAAGGACCCTTGGGGGGACTCACGTTAAATTTATTATTGAGAAGGTCGTAGGAGATATATCATTTTTAGAAAATCCCATTACATAACAATGTTTTTCAGCTTCAAAAACTTCAATTGCTTCTAAAAACAAGAACAACTTTTATAAAAAATGAAACCTTCAAGAAAAAGTTCATAAGCTGACTTGACAAGCCTTGAAAATGTTCTTTGAGGACGTTATTTAAACCTTCAAAAGCTGTAAAAAATGTCAATGAAAAAGTATGGGGAATCTAGTTTCTAGCTAATATCAAAGTACATATCTGAAAAGGCAGCATTCAAACTCTGTTCCATTGTTCCTGAGCTGCGACGGAAAATCTATAGGGTTACTTCTTAGGCGTACAAGATGTCCTATTGCCCTCAACTCTGTATGTTCTTGCAATCAGATTCCGAGAAAGCCCTTCAATGTTAACATTGACGTCATTACTGTTTTCAGCAACAATGAGTCAATCCTTACTTGAATGCAAGGCTAGCCTGATAACCAGACCCGATTTCAAAGGAAATAGTTTCCTTTGAAATCGGGTCTGGTTACTAATATTGTGCACCCAAGAAACTGAACAGCCCATTGTGGTATTAAAAGAAAGAATTTGTTTTGATCATACACAGACATAAAATCCTATTTGTTTAGCCTGTCCTTTCTCCCAATCAAGCAGAGCTTTCGAACAATTATTGCACCGGAGACAAGTAATATCGCAAGGCATGATCACAAGCTTTGTTTGTTGAAAAACAATCGACCAGACAATCGCTGTCTGTTTAAAAACAATACCCAATTATCACAGGAGACACGAAATTTCCCTATCATCCTATAGACTCCACTTGTACTTTGTACACGTGAGTCAAAAAGGAATATACAAGAGATATGAGAGACAGTGTTCAGTTCATATTACCAAGACCAAGATCAAACATTGGCAAAAGCTCTTTTAAATACAGAGCAGCCCTCTTATGGAACAACCTTCCTGTAGACCTAAAGAAGGTCACTAGCTATGACGTTTTTAAAAATAGGTTATCAAAGAACAGCAGATATTTAGAGCAAATTTCTTTTACTAACTCATCATTTAAACAAAGGGACGAAAATTTTTAATAATTAACCTAATTGTAAATAGGCTTAAGCTTTCATTTTCTTTTATCTTTAATTTGCAGGTCCGCCTGCCTAGCTAATGACCTGTGTTAAAAAATCAGAAATGTATGTATGTATGTATGTTTGTATGTATGTAGGTTTGATAATCGAGTTTTGGTGATTTTTTAAACGGGAGTACTTTTTTTGAACAACCGGTGGGTCATTAATCCCTCTAAAAACTACTTATTTGAAAAAACAGTGGAAGCTTAATAGAGGAATACACTACATCAGAACGGGACAAGGACTCTATTTGATGTCCGAAAGGTGTCTGCTTGCTATACATTCACTTTAAAATGTTTAGCCCTTAGTGAAAAGAAGGGGCGAAAAGCTTATCACTTGAAATTCTGACTCATGGACCAAAAAATAGATAAATTTCCTTAAAAGGAGGTAGGCAGGACCAACGCCTTAGCAACTCCCCATATCAAGAGTCTAAACTTCAGTTACATGTTTTGTTCCTTATCATTGTTTTGATAAATTCTGGAAAATTTCGCTTCTTTCATGCCAATTCAAGAGCTCTGTTTGTTTATAAACAGTTTCAAAGTTATTCAAGTAATTTCATTCTTCAAATTCGGCGGTATGTTTCTTGCCTACATGACCAGCTTGCCTCGACTTTTGCGGTTGCAAATCTCGCTCCGTTCAAACATAGTCATAAGGTTCAAACTGCAGCGCTGACACTGAGGCGTTCGCAAAACACCTTGAAGTGCAGACTGAGTAATCTACGGGCCAGGTAGAAAGCGCTCGATCCTGCTCCTCCCTAATGTATTGTCTTCAAACGGAATCAAGTCGAGGGAAGTGCGCCAGGAGAACAAAAATTACTAGCAATATCATCAGTTGCTTTTCATTGGCGCACCAGTACAAAGCGAGCAGCAATGACAAACAAATTTTCACGCCCGATAGGCCAACCTACAAATGTAAAAATAAACTAAGCAACAAAATATGGCCTCAAATTTTAATGGCTAACTCACTCATACTCATGCGTGCGAAAAGGGGTTGTTAAGAGAACACGTGAGTATGTAACGGAGGAAGAAGGATAGTCATACATCCACACATCTGCCTCGAGCTTCCTATAGACAGTGGGGGTCATGTCAATAGGAAATTGTTCTAGGTCTGTCCTAAAGTTTTGTATTTTTTTCTATGAATTCTATAGCGCAAAAAGTAGTGTTTTCTTTCAGCGAGTGTGGTCTTATGCAAGTACCTCTAACTAAAGACCTGGTTGTAGTTGTTGTCTATGCTGTTATCTACTCTTTGTGAAGACAAAGTTGGAACTGCTGACGTTCAATGACATCCTTTGACTTATTTCCTCCAAATTCATTGACAATATCATTATTGTTGATTCAAATGTGCTAAATGCTGACATTGGATGGGACATTACGATACTTGGGACAGAGTTAGCACCACTGTACCTCAAATGTGTTTCTTTTTTACTCAAAAATTGATAAAACTGAATGAGATGTCTGCAGCAAGTACGTTGCTAGATTATTCCTCTGCTCCTGGATAAACGGATACCATTAGCACTAGAATGAACCATTAGAAATATAATGACTATAATCTTGGCCAAAAAAAGCTGGGACATAGGCAAATTTCAGTGTTGTCACGATGTTTCCTAAAATATCGAGAAGAAATCGAACGTTTCGGACCTTGTGATCCCCCTCGCCCCTAATTCAGTGTTGGCTAGGTCGAATGGCGTTTGATTCAAGCAACATTGGAATGGAATCAAAGGCCGAAGTAGTGCAATTTTGTGATTTGTTCCAAGTATTTTGACCAAGATTGTAGCCTTAGCATAGATAGACGAACCGACGACTAAATGAAGATATGAGGAAAACGATTAGCCACAATTCGGGCAACAGGGAATGCTTGGATGCCAAAGCCTATGTATTGGACCTTCATTTATTGATTGATTGTGAGATTATTCTTTTCTTGCTGTTGTTTCTTTTTCGAGAATTTACTCGCAGTTTGAGAATTGATAACAGAAAAGATGTAAATATTCAACATTGTTTGTTTGCTGTCCTCTCCCTCTGCAGGAATCAATATCTGTAAAGACCTAAAGCCTTGAAATATTTATTATTTAGAGACCTTCCTTAAGATCTTTTAAATGTATACAACAGGCGTGGCAGTGGCTTTTTGACATGGAGACAATGGATTGTGCCAGTTTATGCAGGTTTTCCTACCACCTTTTTGAGCCCATGTGGAGAACATCCAGCAGCTTGGATATCATTTTCGTCGAGTGCACTTTGAATCCTATTTATTCATTTTGCATAGTGTGCTCATTTTGCGAAAGTTTTCCAACCTTCTGCGGTGTTATTGAAATTTTGGTACAACAATCGAAATAAGCTGCAGGAAATTTATTGCAAAATAAATCTAGATATAAGATATGGAAGAGCTCAATCTAGAAATAAAATTATAAAAGAGCTCATTATTCATTCATTATATTCAACGAAACATCTCGTCAGTGCTAAAACTTCTGCAGTTTTATAATGTCTGAACACTTGCCGGACATACCATGAAAATGGGCTTTTTATGCGATGCACGTTATCTTAAAGACAAATGACGGTGTTATAAGATTATTTATGTAAGGGATTTGGGCAATCTAAGTATGGTCTGTTGTATTTTATGTTCTCCATAAATGATCAAACAATAGAACAATAAATGGCGCGTGGCCTTCTTTTGTTCTATTTCTAAACTTGATGGCTATATGTCTTTAACGCTGTTGCAATGCTTCAAGTTACGTGTCCTAGGTTTCAGACCCACTCATTACGTACCAATTCTTTTCCAGTTGGTTTAGTACTCATAGTAAGGCTTCGGTTGAAGACTGCAATTTCAGTTCGATTCCTAACTCTTTATTGAGACGTCCGGTGGTACAAGATTTTAATTTTACAGAAGCCTTCGCTTAGTATTTCTTCTGAAGCTGGTCATAGCATATTGTCAAATGAGATCAGGAAGACGAGCAAAGAGAATAAATTGAAAGTCGTATACAATAACATAGATTTATGAGATCAGCCGGATGGATATTTTCCTCATGGATATTCACAATTTAACCAACTGCTGCAGAAGAGGTAAAGTGATTTTGTTGCATTTCACGCTGAAAAAGTTTGTCGGTTGCGAAAATTGATTTTGAAAGTATTCATTGTATTTTCGGTTTCACCAGGACTTTTGCTTTGTGTCGTTTCTCCTCCACAGTCCCGTCTTTTTTCCAGTCTCTCTCTTCCCGAGGGGAAAGAAAAGAATTTATTTCTTTTCCTTTTTTGTTTTTATTTTTTAGTTTGAGCCTGATCTCAGACTACGTTTTCCGGTTTCCCTCTTCCATGGTTTCTCCATTTTCTCGCAATGTCCTGAAACTGAGACTCAAACAAGTCAACCTTCTCCTAGGTTCCTGAAAGTGTAAAGTTCTAGAGAGTTTACTGTATTTGATTGTTAATAATTCGTATTTAGCTAATAAAGGCAGCAATAGAAGAAGAATGCTACATGTCATCTTAATTAAAAAAGGAGAGAACGAGCATCGTAAAACAATTGGCACATGAGCGACAGCACTCGCAATGAAATGCAATTTTACATAAAGCGACTCAAAGGAGACCTCGACAGAAACACTCTCAGATGTAGATGATCTATTTTGTGGAATGCGCTGGATATCAATTTAAATGGGAATGAAAACATGAGAGAATTAAAGAACAACCTTTCTACGTTGATTTTATTAATAGCTTTTCTTTCAAATCTGAAAGTTGTATTATATAAACTAGGTCTGAGGACTTTTATTATTGAACGATTTCTTGCTAATATTTTCATTTTATTAGAGCTATGCAGCTCCACAGCAGCGCAAGCTGCCTGAAAAAAACAAACTAATGAATGTAAGTATCATTGTATGTAGACAGTTTAAAAAGCTGGACAGTTTAAAAAGCTGGTTAGCTCTCATTTTCATTCCTTTGTTTTCCTTATGAACGTATTTGTTGCAAGAGTAGCTTTGTCAAACACTTAGCATTATATAACGTTAAATATACACTAAAATATGTCGATGGTCTTGTCGAACACTGGTCATAGCAACTCATCAGAAAGAGAAGCGAATTACCATTTAAATAAAAGTGCTTATGTCCCGAGGCCTTTGGTCCGCATATTCACCTGCTCATAGAGAGTCTCTAACAAGGACATGCGCAAACATACGTATTTCTATTTTCGAAATCCGTTTGCACAATTTACATTGTCTGGATTCTTATCACACTGTGTTCAGTTATATTTAGAAAGATAAGGTCCATTACAATGAATCGCAAATCGCCCAATGTGGCCCGAAGATGACCCAATAAATCACGAAGGATCAGCGCGACAATTGGAGATACTTAGCCTCACATGCAAGATAGGGATTGAGGAACAGCCTTAAATAGAAGGGACTTTACTTTTGCATCATTTCGTTGGCAACTAAGCCAAGTCGCAGTCTGTTTTATGTCAGCTGAGGGTATTACGAAGGTTTTTAAAATCCTATAAACTGATATTGGAAGTTCTCAAATACATAAGCAAACTAATGTCATTGTTCAGTGGACGGCAAATATTTTGAGAGCGTTGTCAAGAAGGACTTTATCCAGTGTTGATTTCTCAAACAAATACGAAATTTCAACCGTTAAATCAGTCATAGCAAAGCTCATCGTCCTGGGTGCTGGTCAGAAACAGTATCCTTAACTCACAAGTATGTATCTGCATAATTTGGCATTGGTATTGTTTATTTTATCAATTCAAGAATCGAAGTCAGAAGCTGGCATCTCTCTCCTCGATCAATCATTTCGTGATGGACTGATCGATACATCGAAACCAAAGAAACATGATGGAATCAACAAGCTAAGATCGGTGAAAAGCCTTTTGCGAGACCCTCATCTCGAAACATTCAAATTTATTCACCCTGGACCTTCGGGATTTGTGGAAATACAACCTTTGATGGCTCAACAGTCTTCAATGAGACATATAGGTGTTTTGAGATTTTATTCGGGCATCAACTCTGTTCGGAAATTATTTAAAGTCAAGGTGTCTATTCCGAAGTCTTTACGTCAACAAAGGAAAATCAAAGGAGTTGTAGTGTTCCCGAGAAATATCTCTAGCATCGAGGGAGAGTGTAAATGGGACATCGGTACAAGCAAAGGCAATAAGGTTTTATTTGTTCCGAAAGCTTGCGTTAAATTGATTGCAAACTTGGATGACAGGAAACTTAGAAGTCATAACGTTATCGCGATGCTTATCCCCAGGAAGAAATCATTACAAGGCCTGCTAAAACGAAAAATCACTAAGAAATTCGTGCTCTTTAATTATGGAAAACGCATGGGATCTTTATTGAGGAAACTGGCTGTGCAACGCAAATTTACAAGATTAATAGTTGCAACGAGAAGACACGAACGGCGGCGCAGCTAGAATAATCATGATGAATCTCAAAGATATGAATTCAAGGAAATTGTTCCAAGTTGAGTCATATGGAATTGTTTGAACACTTGTGGCTACACAATTTAGAACATTCCGGAACATATTGGATGGAACATTGGTCATGAGAACTGGGAGCGTAACATTTTCAAGACAGATTGCCACAATCATCTCAATGAACAATCAATGTTACCCTAGTCCATATGTAGCGAATGTTGCAGTGTGGATCGTTTTAAATATAAGAACTTTGTTCAAACTACAGCGCGAGAGAAATTTTCAAAAGAAGTTGCCCAAATCGTTAATGTCTTTTTGCCAGCTTGGAACTTTGGTCATATAAGAACAGGGAGAGTGACACTTCCAAGAGAATTGCCCAAAACAAAAATTGGCGTATTTTCGCCCCTTGGTTAATTGTAGTCAGTCGTACGAGAAATGTGCGTTGTTTCGTGCTTTTGTGTGAACTTCAAGCATTTTAAAGCTGGATGTGTTTATCGATAGAGATACGTAACAACTTGTACATTCTGGGCTTTGGACTCGAACAGAATTCTTTAAATAGATTTTATAGTTCCAGTTTTATCGCACCAAGTCTTGCAGGTGCACAGGCCGGGGGGGGGGGTACTTGACTTTCAATAGTAAGGAGGTGTGCACTCCAAGAAAAATTGTTTGACCCTGCTCTAGAATTTTCCCTTCGAAATGATACCCAGCTTTAGAAAAAATCGGCGAAAAGTATACTCTAAAACGTAAAAAATACACTGTGCATCATTGAAATAACAGTCAGCTCGAACAAAATACCCCTTTTGACAACCGGCTTTAGAAAAATTGCCTTCTTTCGATAACCAGCGCTAGGAAAATGAGGCGAAACGATACCCGGAAAAGAGTGCACATCCCGTCAGCAAAATATACTAAGAACCTCCCCCCCCCCTCCGGGTGCACAGGGTTCGGTTAATTTTGCCGATTTCCTAGAAAACAAAATGTTCTTCGTGACTATACTTTTTCATGAGAAGTGGACAAGCTTCCAAAGCAATAATGCACGTCTGTTTTCGGCACAAAAATTTCGAATTTTTCAACCTGCGATCTGTCTAAATCGCAATGACAATAGGAATTTCGAGCAATGTGGGGAAGATTTCCAAAGAAGTATGTAGCCCATTCAACAGATCTGTCCTGTGGCTTGAGCAGGATCTTGGGAAACCTTCTTTCCAAAAATACGAGGCAGAATTAAACTTTAATGATGTTTACGTTGGATGAAAAACAAGATTAACCTTTGAATTTTGGCAAAACTTTCATTTTTTAAAAATCGTACAATCCAAATGAAACCCGGACGATAATTTGTGATAACTCTGATAACATTAGGCCTTAGTTATAAAAGTTTGAGCCTGAATTTATCATAAAGGCTAACGTAAACTTTTGTATCGATATAGTATATTAGTGAACTGACTGACTTCTTTGCATATTTATAAAGTAGAAAATTATCCACGATAAAAATGGTTAAAAGTTTATTGCCCTCAACTCGACGAATATGACTTCAGTTGCAGACATCCAGCAACGTGGCTAAAAACTATTCGTTGGTTCGCATGTCTGATAGTTCTTTTCGTTCTAAAATGTCTCAGTGCAGATGAATTGTTTTCATAAAGTCACAGATATCTTGCAAGTAGAAGAACTTATTTTGACCAGCTAAATGTTCTAAGATTGCTCGGATTGCTCAAGCCTGGTTTGTTTCCTGGTTTGTTCTGATTTTACGGCTGACTGATTTCCATTGTTCGAAGTACTCTTTCTTGCTCGTTGTTGTTCGATGCTGCTCGTTTTAGTTTTAGAAGAGCGTTTCCATTTTTTGCCTCCGTTGCTTTTGCTGCTCTTTCTTGCTCGTTCTGGTTTTGAGATCGAATCAAATCTATCTCAAAAACAAGAAAGAGCAGATGCTAGTTGTAGTATTTTGTGGCTCCGTTTGGTTTTTGGAGTGCGTTTCCATTTGGTGCTCATATCCTCATATGCTCATACAAGCAATAAAGAGCAAACAAATTTCAAATGCAAACCAGGCTTCAGAGGCGTCCCAACATTGCTGACTCAACTGGGATCAGAAGTAGAGAAAAAGATCAATTTTTGGATGCATTTTATTGTCTAGAGAACACATCACCTTTAATATTTTAATGACAATTTTTCTATGTCGCAATGGATCGAAGGGTGCGCTACCAGACTTCTACTAAACTTCTAAAAAATTGTTTGTTTAATCGGACTTTCATTCAAAATTATGAGCAATGTTCTGAAAGGTCGCATATAAAACTGATATGATTGAGATTTTCAGCAGTTTTTTTATAAGATGTTAAAAAACTGGTGATAATTTTGGAACGAATGGTTCAATTTATACAGGGGGGGGGGGTTCTCCTGGTAAGATATTCGTTAAAATCTGTGAGAATCTGCATACTGTATTGCTTTTGACCTTGAGGAATAGAGGAATAGCACACCAAGTGTCTATCAGTGTTAAATTTTTATCAATAGTGAGGGGAATCTAAGCATATATAAGACTTTGATAAAAATAGCCATGCAAGAACAATAGGCCGTGACACATGCCGAACCATATTGGGTAACTAATCTGCGTAAACAGAAAATACTGATATCTGATTGGCTAGAATTTTACATGCTTAGATTCCCTTTAACCCGCTGCGTACCGGTACCGTATTTGTTTGGAATTTATCTTTGATTAGTAGTGAGCCCCCTTATTATCGCTGATCCACGAATTTAGTTTTTTAGTACCCTAAGTGTAGATATACCTTCAGCGTACTGCACTTAAGGTAGCTCGCTACAAAAAAATCGAATTCGTGGATCAGTGATAAGGTGGCTCACTACTGATAAAAAAAATATACTCCAAACACATACGGTACACGATCGGTTAAGGTGGCTCATTGCTGATAAGGATTCTTTTTTACAAAACTGAGAACCCAGTCGTTGCAAAGCCTTGAAAGAATTGTTTGTTTACTGGTTCTTGCAGAGATTTTTTAAAGCATTAGGGAATGATATTTGCTCGTGATTTCCTTCCGTACACACTCTCAGTTAAATCCCTTTATTTGTCAAACCGCCATACTTTTTTTAGAACAGTTCGTATTTATCCACTCAACATGAAAAGTTTATTAAAACCAGCAACTATTTGAAATGATACCCCACAGGAGAATCAGTCTAAATCTAAAAATATTTGCATGCGTCAAACTTTGTATGCGTCAGTGGTAAATTACAGGAGCGTCGAGAGGGGGGGTAGGGGGGGGGTAAAAGGTCCGGGGCCCGTAAAAGTCTCAATCATAATAAAAATTATTGTTATAGAATCTCTTTATAGCGCATTTTTATGACAATCTATTTGCCTTAAAAGTGTCGTGACAATACCCTCTTTTGAAAGTTGTCACCTCCTAAAAATAGGGTCAAATACTCGAAATCAAATAAAAAAATTTAACTTTGAAATGTTTGCACTGCTCTCAGAATATTTTGTACCTTGCCCGTGACAGCTGCATCTGCAGAGCGTTCCTTCAGCAAGCTCAAGCTCATCAAAAACTTTATGCTAAGACAATGACTCAGGACAGGCTTACAGATCTCGCAGTGTTGAGCATCGAGAGTGAAGTTGCAAGAACCGTTGACTTTAAGGACATTATACATGACTTTGCAAACATGAAAGCCCTTAAATCATTATTGTTTTGAGTGTTACAAACCGTTGTATTGATATTTTTATCTAACTAAGACAAAACGACATAAGCGTACGAGAAGATAAAATCTGGGGGGGACTGCCCGATAAAAAATCCATTCTTTATGAAAATTTTTCCCGCCTTAAGGCGGATTTTCGCCAGAATATGGCCGATTTTTATAAATTTTTCAAACTATGCTGGGCTGTCGCCACCCAGACTCTTGCCTCCCGCGCCTATGCAAAACGATCTCCTTTATTCATCAATTCCATTTTTGCATAACCTTGACATGGAAATGTTTAAGCAATTTGTTTAAACTTTTATTCCTAAAAAGGGCGTTTCCCTCATTTTCCGAGAGTCTGAAGGGCGTGGTCACGGAAAATTTTCTTGGGGGCTCCGCCCCCAAACCCCTCTCTTAGGGCCCCTGGGTAAATAAGCCACTTGGTGACTGAATACCGGTCCCCAGCCCCCGTTGCCAATGCACAGTCCCCGGGGGGGGGGTGGGTACATAACATGTTGAGGGTATGGGTATGTGCCGCCCATATGAGTGGGTTTTTGGCCCAAAATTCTCTAAACAAGGGTCATTTTTCGGCAGATTTTCCTTAAACATGGGTCTGTTTGGCTGAAATCGGCAAAAAATAGTTTAAAATGGTAGTTTTCGCCAAAATTCATCATAAAAGTAGGTACGAAGGGAAATTTTGGCCATTAGAAGTGGGTAGTTTTCTGAAAATCGGTCGGCAGACCCTCGTCCATCCCCAAGTCGTGTACCCCCTCCGGGTCCACCGTCAAATTTTGTTCGTCTTCTGGGTGGGTGTAAATGGGGTGTAAAATTTCCACCCTTGGGAACCTTGCATTTTAAAGAAATCCTTCTCGATACCTCGCATTTTAGATCTTTCTCCTCGCAAGAAAACTTTTGAGTCCTCATTTCCTCGGAATAAAAATAGCAGCCTCCTCAACTCTTCGTTCTTCTCGGACTTAACCCATGTACACCCATTTCTGGCGTGAAAGGGGGTAATAAAACACGAACAAACCGTCTGGATGGACAAGTCGTCTAACAGTCGTTCGTTTGGCGTGAATTTAAGTCAGACTTTTGACCACGTGTCCGTGTAGACCAACAAATCCTTTTTTTTCAAAACGACCTGTCCGTCCAGACGATTTGTTCGCCTTCTTGTGTGAAAAGACTAGAAGGACCAATATACAGTCAAACCAAAAATATTTTCAATCGTGGTATTCAACTTGTGAGCAAACTTCACCGTGCTAGCTTGTTGTGACTGAGAAATATATGTTTAAAAATCTCTGACGAAGGCTGAATGCCCAAATGCTGCCCCGGATACCACACTTCCGCAGAAAGGCAAAATTCAAAGATGCGACGCAAACAAAATGGGAAAGTTATCTGGCCAAATGATTAGGAATCTAGTAGACTTTTGATTTCTCTGACAGCTTCATTCGCCTTCACATTGGAGTAGAAGCTAGATTTGAGGTCTCAAAAACTGTGGGCCACTTTTCAGGAGATGCCGAAACTACATTCCAGTTGCTATAACCATCTCATGAAAAAGATCATCGTATTATAGCTTGTGCCGAATTATGAAAACATAGGACAGGATAGAATAGGATACGATACGTTGTGATACGATAGTAGCAAATTATAAGGCTAAACTTAGGAGACCTTAGATAGACATTAGACATATGCAAATATGTGACCAAAATCCGAATGTGTGCAAATGAGTCTCCTCGAAAGTAACTACCGGTAAGATAAAAAAGACTTCTGTGTCGTCAATCGCCGGTAGACAAATAGCCTGTCATTCAATTTTGATGATTGAATTTTTATGTGCAACTGAAAGAAAAGGTTAAAAATTGATATCCTGGTCGATGGTTTTGCTCAATTCCTGTGCTTGCAATAACAGGTTTTCTTCAAATTTTCAGCCTCAAAGAAACGCAAAATTACCCAAAAACCCTTGATCAAATACGAGCTTTCTTGATCACAAAGACGAGACGAATTCACTGACGAATTCGATTATTAGATACAGCAACAAATCTCGCTTTTACAACTATCAAGGGAACTTCTTTCACCAAGCAAGGCACTAGAAACTGTTTTCTATCCTCCAAGGCAGAAATTGCTGATTTTGTTCTCGATCAGCAAGACAAGAGATTTTGGGCAATTTTTTATTACAAGCACAGGAAACAAGTAAAAACATCGACCATGGCATCTGTATTTAATTTATTCTTTTAATCACACACACATTTTTAATCAATAATCGAATCACAGATTTTTCATTTACACCGATCAAACACGCGAAACTCTTTTTTGCCTCACCGCCCTTTAGGTAAGGTAATGAGTNTTATAAGGCTAAACTTAGGAGACCTTAGATAGACATTAGACATATGCAAATATGTGACCAAAATCCGAATGTGTGCAAATGAGTCTCCTCGAAAGTAACTACCGGTAAGATAAAAAAGACTTCTGTGTCGTCAATCGCCGGTAGACAAATAGCCTGTCATTCAATTTTGATGATTGAATTTTTATGTGCAACTGAAAGAAAAGGTTAAAAATTGATATCCTGGTCGATGGTTTTGCTCAATTCCTGTGCTTGCAATAACAGGTTTTCTTCAAATTTTCAGCCTCAAAGAAA
Organism: Aurelia aurita; assembly: GCA_004194415.1. Classification (NCBI taxonomy): domain Eukaryota; kingdom Metazoa; phylum Cnidaria; class Scyphozoa; order Semaeostomeae; family Ulmaridae; genus Aurelia; species Aurelia aurita. The sequence goes on along the minus strand of REGM01000245.1, from coordinate 27,960 downwards.
CGCAAAATTACCCAAAAACCCTTGATCAAATACGAGCTTTCTTGATCACAAAGACGAGACGAATTCACTGACGAATTCGATTATTAGATACAGCAACAAATCTCGCTTTTACAACTATCAAGGGAACTTCTTTCACCAAGCAAGGCACTAGAAACTGTTTTCTATCCTCCAAGGCAGAAATTGCTGATTTTGTTCTCGATCAGCAAGACAAGAGATTTTGGGCAATTTTTTATTACAAGCACAGGAAACAAGTAAAAACATCGACCATGGCATCTGTATTTAATTTATTCTTTTAATCACACACACATTTTTAATCAATAATCGAATCACAGATTTTTCATTTACACCGATCAAACACGCGAAACTCTTTTTTGCCTCACCGCCCTTTAGGTAAGGTAATGAGTAGTTTTTAAAATGTATGCAGATATGCAGAGAACAACTTGAAATTGTGCATAATCCGCTCTTCGGAGCTTTGCCGGACAGTCTCTAATCATGGGTTGAACATAATTCTCCATTTAATAGGGATGATAGTATACTGCGAGCTGTGCTTAGCTAGCTCATTAACGATTTCAAAAGTAGAGCCTGTTCAATCCTCACCTTACCTTGAAAAGATGCTTTTGGAAACCTCGGTTTAAGCTTTCATATACGAGATAAATTATGCAAGAAACTTCTCGGCAAAAAAGATTTAACAAGGTTTAGAACGAGTTGAAAGTAAATCTTATCAGCTTTAAGAGACCGCTTTTTGGATACGATTCCAGACGTCACATCCAAATCCTAGGATTCAAAGTGTTCAAAATGCTAATGAAGTTTAGCCATAAAAATCTTCTGGTGATCATCGTTGGTCATCTTCTCAAGAATTCTTTCAATAACAACAAGATGAACATTTTGACCTGATATCTTCTCGGTGAAGCTGGATTTTTTGGAATTCAGAAGTAGGTGAAATCTACCGGGCGAGTCAAGAGACGTTTCATGGTTTGAAAATTCGAAAATTGTGCTAATAGTCAAATTTCCTTTTGAGGTTTTACATAAAAAATCGCATCAATTTTAGCGATATCGATTATTCCAGCCATGGCTTTAAAAATTGGTGTAATTCTGACATCGTTGTGAGCTGGCTTTGAATAGCCTTATGCAACTGGGTCTACTCGTAGGCTAGTTTTGAATCATACTACAAAAATCGCGAAAGATTGTCATCGTGTCCGTCTGTTTGTCATTCGAATACTGTTCAGCGTTTGATCATTAGACGCTGCAGGTGAGCTTCTGTGAAGGAGTGCTGCAGCTTATATGCTACTGCGGAGGAAAAGTGTGTATATTTCTGTGGATGAGGTAGCGAAAGAAACAATCGTTTTCTTCGTTTCTGGTTTCCTTCCTCTCTTTCGCTGCCTCCACCGTAGAAGTCACCTTGATAACAGAACTTTCAAAATGGCGCCTGACACACAGCTAGGCAGCTAGGCTAGGCTCATAAGCTGTGGCGCTCCTCCATAGAAGCACACCTGTGGCGTGGTTTGGTTTGATCATGCTAGAAAGGAATGACTTATGAATCAAAAGTTGTAGAATTTGTAGCAAAATTTACGTTGTCTTATTGGCTCAAAAGAAGGAAATTAATCTGTGATTTCAGAATCTTTCGAGATTACTTAAAATGATTTGGTTTTTGATAGAATGATAATGAATCAAATGAGATTTTAGCAACGTCAAAACTTGGTAGATGTAAGTCAAAACCGGTGTTCTTAATAAAGTTCCAAAAAAGATACGAGCCTAAACCCCCTGCATAAAGGCCCGCAATCAAATTACCATCCTCATCACTGGGCTTCAATAAGTTTCCAGACAATTTTCCTTTTTACTTTCCTAAATTACTGCTACACTGCTACTGCAGGAAGCGAACAAACGCATAAAAATTTCAAAGGTATTCATCTTCATTTCTACCCTGGGTATTTTATTTTGAGTCTGGTACCCAGGGTACTTCATTTCATAACAGTGAGTGCTCTGAGTTTTCAATACCGAACGAACTATACGGTAGACCTACAGGCTACAGGATATCATGCAAATAGAAATTGCTTCTAACGATTTTGAAGGTCGAATGCCACGTTGGTCAGAAATAAAAGCTAAAATGAAGGGAATTAAAAATGGCATCATGACAGCATACTGTATTGTATGTCGCTTGCCTATTGGCAGAATGGTTCCGCTTCATAGATGATCAAACAATAAAACTATGGTGGTGCTAGCATAGCTGTCCAATCTGTTAAAAAAATGCCTAAAATAAGAAATTTTGCAGGTTCACAGTTTTGAGAAATATTGGGCGTAGTCCTTTGTCAATTACCCAAGTGATGGGCATGGCAATTAGAAAATTATTAATCTGGTTTTAATTGTATCGCCACCAAGATCATGCTAATGGATTCTGCCAATAAGTGATATCGATTGAATAAAAATCTTGGAAAAGCGGCACAAATGGAAGGACGCCTCTCCCGACTTTACTTTGGCATAGAACGCCTCTCCCGACTCCATGTCTATCATTGCTAAAATGGAAATTTGAATAATTTTGCGCAGTAATTTTTCTAGAAATCAGCAGCCTGAGCGCAGCCTCGCCTTTGAGGCTGCGCGCAGGCTAGAAATCAGCACCTACAGAAAACACGGGGCACTGAAAGGCATTCCACTTGCAAGAGAGCAATCAGGCCCGAAGCGCCTATTGAGGCTGGTTGGTCCCAGCCCCCCCCCAATAAATTCTAAAAGTTGCATTTTTTCTTTCATCTTGTTAAGTAAAGTTTACCGAAGGAGATACGAAATTAATCTCAAACCAAGTTTCGAAAGGTTCTTCCCATTTTATATAAAAAAGGCGTCACCAGGTGCAGCTAAAAGTAACAAGTCGTAGCCAATCTAATGTGAAGTACAAGAACTTGCAAAAACCTTTTATTTATGAAGATCCTCAGGCGCGCAACTACGGGGGGGGGGGGTTCCTGGGGGGTCCAGACCCCTGCCCTTTTTGCCAAAAGGGCCAAAGTTTTCGGAAAATACTGTGTTAATCTGACGCATTTCAGGAATGTATTTCGACGGTTTCTTGCGATAATGTATCGAAATTTGTTGAATTGCCAAGATCTTGAACTAAATATTAGAGTTTACTATGTTGAAATTTAACTCTTCCTTCCGAAATCATTTGCGATTTTTTCTAAATATGAGGCTTCAAAAACTTGCAACAATGGCTGAAAATCTTAACATAATTTCTGCAACTTTTATGTCTTACGGGGTGCACCAGAAAGAACTTCACACATTTGAAAATTTGTTATACAGAGACTACTTAATAAATTTGAATGAATCGAAGTTTGTTTGATACCCGAAATGCTGAAGTTGCAATTTTTTTCTATTTTTCTGAGCATTGGAAATATAGGTGAAAATTAGTTTACGAACAATCAGTTACTGCAAAATGCGTGAAACTGGCCTAAAACCCCTCGATCAAAATTGTACTCATTTTTTATATAAGAAACGAAGGTCCGGGGTTGGTAGGCAGTTTCTTAAATTTTAGGGCCATTTTGCTACCAAAAGTTTCTTATGTGCTTCTTTATAAAAAGCACTAACGTGTATGATCTAATAACTTTGATAAAATCACTTTTTAACCCTTTAGGGCAATGAAATGTGTTTGCATATAGATCTAAATTAGGAGATTCCTTATAATCATTTTCACGCATTTTGAAGTGAAGGAGTTTTCATGAATTTAATTCTATCAATATTCTCGGAAAAATAGAAAATCACAAAAAAATCTTCAGCCTTTCGGCTATCAACCAAACTTTTATTCATTCCAATTTATTCAGTAGTCTCTGTACCACGAAGTTTCAAATATATGGAGTTATTTTTGGTGCGCCCAGTACATGGCAAGCACTCTAGTTAATTGCTCAATACTACAAGCCGATAGAATTTTTAAACGGGATTGTCGATTGTTTCTTGTCTTTACCAGCCCGGTATTAATTCTCTTCTTAGTTTTAATCTCTTTTCAAGAAATGCGCTCTCCAATGTTCTAGAGGTTGTAATGAGCTTGCGTTTCCTTTATCCACTTTCAAATTGCTATCGCTGTGAGTTGGCATGTTTAATGGTTGGTATGCTTTACATACAGAAGCAAACGTTGAAGAAATATCCCTTGATTTCTGCCTTCGGTTTCTGAGTTTGAAAATTGACTCTCAGGAGAAATAATCAGGAGTGTGCCCTTTTTCTGCTTTCGACCCCTGCCCTGTAGAATTGCTAGTTGCGCGCCTGGATCTTATTTATCTAGCAAATTACAAATAGCTAACAACTAGAACCAAAGCAGTGATCTTAAAAAGTATTTCTTATTTTAGTTTAGTTGTAGCTGGCAGTTGCATCTCTTTCTCCATCTCTCGGGTTCTTGAAATTCTCTCGAAAATGAGGAAGAACATAAGAAAGTGGTTGGGTATAAACTGGGTGGGGCAAGAATTTTGCAAAATTGTCCGAGTTTTGATTTTATCGATGGTGGGTGACCAATGGGTACCGTGGATACCAGACCCACCCAGAAAGACACATTTCCTTTGGGTTCTGTATGTCTGGCATCCGGGTAATTTTGGATTGAAAAATGCATTATACATCAAAGTAAACAATGTACCCTCAAAATTTTCCTGTATGTGCAGATTTATAGAAAAATCGCTACGAAATTCATCTAAATGTTCATTTTAACAATAGAACGTGACTTAAAAAAAAATTTCTGGGTCTCTCTTTCATTTTTTTTAATTTTTTAATTTAGTTTTATTTAATTTCAAGGCTCTGGTACCCAGGGTATCATCCCTGACACAAATTTAGCTGATTTTATTCAATCACGCATCAAAATAGACACTTCGTCTCGCAGAAGATTTCTTTGCACGTGTCTCAGGTCTTTTTGATCAAAGTCCTCCGTCTAACCAACTTTAATGCGTGATTGAATAAAATCAGCTAAGTTTGTGTCAAGGATGATTGCTCTGCATGGATATGTTTCTGGATTGCTGTCTTGCAAATGGCATGCCTTTTATCGCCCGTCGTCCACACACATTTCAGTGCTTCAACTAAATAAGATGCCCTATTTTTACAGATCCAAACTTTTTTTACTACAGATCCACACTTAAATACAACTCCACAAAGTGAGTCAGATCCACATTTCTTTTATGCCCTGTTTTAAAATGATTGGACAAAGGGTTATTTAATCTTCCTTTTGATTTAGTTCCTCAAAGGGAACTTCATGTACTTTTTAATTCTTGCTCGGGGAATTTTGATATCTTGAATATTTTCAGAATTTTTTCTGTTTATTGAAATAATTCATGAAAATATAAATTAATTTAATTTATAAATTATAATATAATTTATGATATAAAAAAAATTAAATTTATCGTAAATCCTAAATTAAAAGAGGAAGAACGGTACAATCCACAAGAAAACCATAGTTTATTGAGGTCTTGCAATGTGGCGGTAAGCAGAAATATGTCGCTTTTTTGGTTTACGATTTAGCAATTTGAAGACGTCACAACCTAAAAAGTGGCTGAAACAAAGAAAACGCTGTAATTCTGAAAATAATCAAGGCATACAAAATCCCACAGTAGATTGATAGTAAAGTAAGTGAAGTTCCCTTTGGCTATTTGATCAAAGGAAGTTTCGATGACCATGTGTCCAATCTCTTTTAAAGCTTATGCTTATTGCTTATGCTGGTAGTGTTTGGTCTTCTTTTATTCTATTTTTAGACCAGATCACTACATATTTTCACTCATTTTAATTGAAACTAAATTCATCTTCGTCCCACCACCGAGGTGCGCCATCTGTCCATTTAGGCTATCAATGTTTACATATAAAACCAATTTGCTTTCCTCATTTCCTTCCTAGAAAAGATTTGACGAGCAAGGTGTGTTTTTTGAACGAAGGAATTAGGAAGCATCTTGCCAAAGATGAATTATCGCATTCCTGTCACTTTAATATGAGAAAAAGAGTAGATTTTTGTAGGACTGTTTGTTAACACAGAAAATGCCTCTCACTTCACTACTATGTCTCTCACTATAAGATAACCAGGGAGAGTACTGAATCTCCGTGAAGAAAACCATGTTTCCCCGTTTGTTGATTTTCTCTGGAGTAACCTCAAATCAGTCACCGTTTACGTAAGCTATGACAAGAGCACCCAAGAGCATTATGAACTTCGGGTGAAAGGTTTCAGATATATTGAGGAGATAGCTCGTTTAAAGACTCGCAGGCCATCTTGTTTATTCACCTGTTATAAGTCCATCCTGATATAAGTTTTCTTTTTGTAGAAAAGACTTAGCAAATTTCGAGAAGGCACCAGCACTGAAAACCTCAGCAGAGACTGCCGCGCTTTGTTCTTTCAAATCTAATGAGCTGTCAATCTGCACCCCAAGGTATTTTACTTCTTGGATTAATTCAAGCTCATTATCAAGAATTTTCAATTCCAAAACTTTGTTTCAACTTTTGAGGATTTCATGCTTCCGCGTAGCATGGTATGTGTTTCCGCAGTACTCAAGGAAAGTTTGTTAACTTTCAGCCAAGTGTCCAAGTATCCTGCCTAAGATCATTATTCTCATTTAGCCGCGTGATATCAGCTCGCGGTTGACTGCTAACACAGGCTATTAAACTATTATCATCAGTAGAAATTGACAAAATGGAAGTTGGGTCAATTTTGGGGGATTATTGATATAGATGAGGAAAAAGCAGAGGACCGAGACACGAGCCTTGTGGTACAACTACGACTTTTTCGTCCTCAATGTTTGAATCAAGAACTTTATCCCTACAAAACTGTTTACTATTCTATTGGAAAGGTAGGATTTAAACCCAGAGAGCTCACGCTGCTGAACACAAGTTTTTGGGAGAGAATTTCGTGATAAACAGTATCGAATGCATTTCAGTTCAATAGATACCAATCAAACAACCTTACAAAGCTCTAACCCGTGGTCCAGTGGCGTGGTGGCTCCAAATTGGCTGGGGGGCACAAACCTATTTTGGCGCCCCCCAGAGAACTGTGGCAATTGTCTGTTGTACGACATACCCAGACTTTTGAAAGCTAATTCTTTCTTCAGACAATGCGTTGAAACCAAATGATGACAATTCCTTGGCAGCCCCATTTGAACAAACATCATACAGTTTGGGGAACGGTTAAATCTTGGTGCGAGCGGAGCGAGCAAAAATTTTTGAGACCACGCCCTTTAAATCGTTGGAAAAAGCCCCTCTTGTGAAAATTTCACCTTTTAAATTAGAAAAAGGAACGTGATATCGAGAGGCTTCTCGGGCAAGTTTTTGCAATTAGAGTAACAAAATCTCGAAAAAATGCCTTACGACATAAAGTAAACTACTAAAATTGCATCGTTGAGTACCTTTCTTTCTCTTTTGCACAGTTGGTGAAAATTGATATTCAAGGGGCTCTGGGCCCCGGCGGGGCCACTTCAGTTTGTAAGGTGTAAGCACCCGTGTCTTCATCCCTGGGATATTACCCCTTTCCTCTGACTTTTGTGTAAAATTTTATACCCCTTTTCTCTGATTTTTCTTTTTAATTAGACCCTTTTTTGTGAAAACACTGATATCTATTATCAGAAAAAGTAAACATGTAATATGTATATATATACAGCATCATCAATCTATGCATATAAATACATATGAAAGTACTGCCATTGTAACATTAACATCAACTATAAAATGATTCTGATGGGTTTAAGCATGATTCAAATAATAATAATACATACTATATAAATACTCTTTAAAAACAACATATGCATGATACTGAAACAATTATCTACGATCATGTTTTATAAGCAAATACTCAAACAGGAATAGCAATTGCAAAATTTCAATATCTGCAATGTTATGATACTGGTTTATAACAAGACAGAGACAGGGAAGTCCAACAGCAGAGCAAAATTCCATCATCAGATAAAAAATGAAGTCAAGTATTCCTTAATTCAATATTTGAAACCCCCAAAAACACTGCAGTTGTGTAGCTATTATCGTCAAAAATACTGCAGCTACAATCAAACAGGAAAATCCTGCTATCAACAAAGTGGTGCAAGCCGATTGGCCACATCATCATCATCATATTTATATGCAAACATTACAAATGTTAAATGTATGGCAGCAAGAAATAAAATTAACAAAATTAAACGAAACTAACCAACTAAATTAAATTAACGTAACAGAACAGAATATATGAATAAATGTAACAAACGTCAATTCAAAGGTGTGTGTACAAAATTTCAATATCTACAAAAAATGTTTACAAATACCAATATAAAGCATAGGCCTAGCCCTTGCTGTATAATATGGCCGGGGCCGGCCACGGCGCAATGGCCTAAGGCCAGCAGGTCACTTGTAAATAATGTCCAACTTTTCACTACTAACTCAGGAAAGTAATAATTACGTAGAAAACACACCTCATTTCATCATCTATCTGTATGTATGAACAAGATCTTCTGAAGACCATTTTGAAGGACGATTCGCTTTGCTGCCATTTATTTTCTAACTTAACCCTATCTACTGCGCATGCGATTTTTGTTAGCATCCCCTTAAGAAGGGGAATTCCCCTACGAATGGCTGATTTACACTGATCAACTGATCAGTGCTGATTTAACCTCGGTTTGGTTTTAGGCCCATCCGGCTTTTCTGATTCTGTTTGCCTTTTTGTTTGTTTATTCAGTTTATTCATTGCTGTTTAACAAGCACAAAGTTTCTTGTGTAATTTAATGGAAATAAAGAATTGGCGCTGCTTACACAGACACTAGAGTCAGCAAAACATCTGCATACCTCTGGATGACAAGTATTATGCATCATTTTTATGTCAAGATTAGGCCAGCAAAAAACAGACAAACAATCAACAAAGTTTCTTGTGTGTCCTTGCTTGTGAAATGTAATGTAAATAAAGAATTGACCCTGCTTACACAGACAATAGAGTCAGCAAAACAAAAGGTGTCTGGTCTTCTGCATGCCTTTAAATGACAAGTATTATGCATCATTTATATATTAAGATCAGGCCAGCAAAAATCAGGCTTTATGCTAAATATACCAAATAGAAGGAAGAGGATCATCAGAAAATGTAGTTTACAGTAGGCCTAAATGATACTCTTAATCGATAATTAGTACAGAAAATATATTTAGTTCGGTTTTATGACAGTATGTGCAACAAAAATCAATGAAGAAACGAAAATCACAGGAAGAACCACAAGTAACTTGAAAGACTAATATGACTAATATGGCCACAAGTAAGGTGAAAGACTGATATGAGGAGAAGTGACTTTCAATTTGACCAATATTTCTATCAATACTTTTTCTTGGTGAGAAAATGAAGAAAGAAGGACAGTAAATTTGCACACCCACATCTGAAGAAAGGACTTATAACAAACAATCTGATTGGAATCTGATAATTAAAGTTAGAAAATTTGATCTTCAGTATTTCCAATCATGTGTTAATTTTCACCCTTTTCCTAGAAATTTCTTAATTTCTTGAAAAACACCCCTTTTTTCAGTTTTCACTGTCCTTGTTTTTAAATAAGAAAGCAACCCTTTTCAGTGATTTTAGAGACGCGGGTGCTTACACCTTACAAACTGAAGTGGCCCCGCCGGGC
>REGM01000244.1:399712-454741 GCA_004194415.1 Aurelia aurita | reverse complement strand
TCCTAGCTTTTTGACCTATTAAGCCGGTCGTGTGTTAGAAAACAAACATGAAACCACATTTTATGCATCGATTCCTTTGCTTAAATGCACAAATTGCTTTTTAAGCGGTAATTGCTTGACCCGGATTACAATGTGGCTTATTGACCTTGATGTTACATTTGAAGTGGCATCAGTAAAAGGCCCTTTTTTCAGGACTTACAAATCCACTAGGTGCAGGTACGAAAAAGCTATTTTGTACCCAAGGAACCAATCGAATGGCTCTACATTTTGCATACTACCAGAGCAGGCTTCAGGCAAGCAAAAGGTGTCTCAGAATCTTGGTATGTCCTCTGGTCCGCCTTTTATAGCCCAATACAACTGTGGGAGGGCAGAGAAGTTATTTGCAAATTTATGGCAGCGTATATTTTCAACGGAAGGAGGAATTTAAAGAATCTGAGACACTTTTTGGTAGCTTAGGACGTGCGCTTCCTGTTGATATAAGTTAGATTTTGTTACGTTAAACGCAAGGGTACAAAATAGCTTTTGACGGAGGTATGCTCTCTTAAGCAATAAAGTTGCCTGGAAAATATCATTTTACAATCTTTGCCAATTATTTTGATATGGTTAGAATCCCTACATTCTTACGCATCGAATGATGTATAGTTTAACTAGACCCCGCTGATAGTTTGGCTTTTGGGGAGAGAAAACCCAATCTTGTGCTACCAACGTTTACCGTAACCTTAAGAGAAGTATTAGGTTAATGGTTAAATGGTTAGGGTTCCTGCCTCCTGAGCAGAAAGATATGGGTTCGAGTCCAAGGCTGCCGCCTGGGGCAGTACACTATTCATCCTGTGAGTTCTGTTCGCTTCTCTCTTTGAAGAAAAGCCTAAATTCCTTGTGATAAGGTGCCAGTAGGGGCGGTCAGATCATATACGTTATTGCTTTTATAAAGATTTGATTCACAACTCTGGAGGGGAATGAAATATGTTTGAGTGAGGAGATTGTTTAAAATTTTAATCGAGGGTTTTAGGCCTCTTTTCACGCATTTCAAAGTTACAGATTTTTGTAGATTATATTTTACCTATCTTTCCAATGCTCAGAAGAATAGGGAATCAATCACAAAAGATACATCAGGCTTTTAGGTATCATCCAAACTTTGATTCATTGCAATACCTTAAGTATTCGCTGCATAACGAATTTTTAAACATGTGAAGTTCTTTTTGGTCCACCCGGTATATGTGCGTAAAAATTGTGATTTTGTGATGGCTATTTCCTCGACTTTGTGACTATTTTTAATTTTTTCTCTAAACAGAAACAGCATAACAAGGGACCCATTTTACGAAATGCTGCAAGCCAGGAAAAAGAAAGCAACACATTTGTTACAAGGATCGTAGATTCAGAAGAGTAAATAGACTGGTTCAGTTTTTGCTAATACTTGGTGAGTGAAAAGGACATTTGAAAATAGCAACAGCGATCAAGAATTTATCTGAACTTAAGCAAACCAGGCATCTTAATTTTTATACCTGTATGCTCTGCTGTTTTCTTAGTGCTTTAAATTTATTTAGGTGAGATGTAGATAGTAGAAGATATAGCAGAAGTGTCCAGCTAGACTGATTACAACATCCTAGTTATCGCTATTGATTGACTAGACTCAATACATGTCGTAGTTTCGCTCTTTGACTGAACTGATAACGCTACAACTACAGCGACAACAACAGCAGCAGCGACAACAACAACAACAACAGCAATTCAATGAGCTGAGCGTAAGTTGAGAGCCTTATGCAGTGAGGCTATTGATTGACCTGCCAGACGCTCTAACTACGACTCATAATCATACATACATACAAAGAAATAGCGACTCTTATGCAGTCATTTTGATAGTAATTCCGAATGGCCTAAGTAAAACCCCGGTGACAACAAGGCTAAAAGTTCATTTTTTCAGTGCTGGAAGATAGGAATACAAACTATGGGTTTAAGATAGTGTATATATCCATAAACAAGGTGATCTTGCAGCAAGCGAAAGCATGAATGAATGAATGAATGAATGAATGAATGACATAACAAAACACGTGGCTAAATATCATACGTTGAGGGTCCTGGGCCCTAGTCTAAACACTACAGTCGGTATAAAGGTTAACGTTCCTTTTAGCCATGCAATGGAAAATATTTCACTCTAACTCGTTAAATATTATGCAGTGATTGCAGCGACAGAGAACCAAAACAGATCGGAAAATTAATTCCGTTTTGTGCATGTAAAGTTTTGAGTCCCAATTTGATATAGCGATAACTTGTACGAAAGTTATAAGTGTAACGTTCAGCTAGGGTGTCCCAAAGTACACGTAACAGCTTGGATGCACTAAGAAACTCGCTACCAACCTCCCTAAGTTTCTTTAAAAAATATTTGCATTGCAGGCCAGTTATTTATTTTTTCAGTATGATATTTTTGTAGCGACTTCATAACTTAAGCCTTCGAGTTTTGAGGAAGTTTTTATTCGATCATAATCAAACTAGTTCCTTCAGAAGCAAAAATACCAAGAAATCGGCCATCTTGGTACTTATTTTGTTGAACGTTTCTTGGAAACTTCGGAAATTGGACCATGGGTTTACTGCTTCGGGTCTTGGTCCCCCTTAGGTCCTGTTCTTAATCTACAGAGTTGTGAGAATATTTTTCGCGAATAAGCCTTGTCTCTGAACCTGGTCACGCCGTAGTGCTCAATTTTTCTTGTAAGAAACTCGAATTTTTTAAATTAGTTGAAAGCATGACCTTGTTGAAATGGGTCACATATGTTTCCTTCGTGTTTTCCCATAATAAACCATTCAGCTGTTCTACAAAAGAGTCTGGATCAAGCGAAATCTTTGTAGATTTTTATTCGAAATGTTAAATTGAGCGGCGTTATAGGCTCTATCAGTCTCGTCCACATTAGAAAATTCGCCAGATTTCTACAAATGTATAAAGATATCGCTCGATCCAGGTCCTTCTGTAGAATAACTAAAAATGTTATTGGTTTCAGAATCTTTAATAAAAGATTTATACCAAACATAGATTTGGCAACATCCAGCCCCCAAATCCTATACGCTTTTTTCCTTTCAAAACAAGCTTTGCAAAACTGTATCCTAATGATTTTAAGTTTCTTGGCGAACTTGTTATTAGAGAAAACTGAATTTTGTTTTAAGTGTAATATATTAACGGAGTGCAATTCTTGAAGGCCAGTTTCCAGTCAGTGGCATTTTCCGACCGGGCGGAAATTCTTTTGTCTTCGAGAGAAAATGTTGATTTGTAATTGAATAGAAATTTGAGGTTGAGTGACTTTTGATTGTGTAAAATTCTGCCCGCTCAGAAAATTCCACTGACTGGAAATCACACTTAATGCAAAGTACAGTAAGTCCCCGCATATAAGAAACGGACATATGAGAAACTGCAGCCTGCCAGCATAGGGAATATTTACTCGTTTATAAGGAATAGACAGCCTGATTTTTTTGTTTAATTGCTTAAAAATGATGAAAAAGGCAACATAATTTTATGGAAAAGTTAGTCTGTTTTCCATATTTGATATTTTTACACATGAAATGATATATAATTCTTTAGACCTTGAGAATCTTCAATTCTTTAGACCTTTCTAAGATTGGGATATTCTCAACTATCTTGATTGACAGAGGAAAGCCTCCCATATGAAAAGACAGTTTCGTTTCTTATTGAACATAAAAGAAATCTGCCAGCCTCCTTTAAAAAATAGTTTCTCAGATATAAGAAACTAGACAGCCTTATTCAAAATTTGGAGTTTCTTGTATGTGGGGATTTACTGTAGTGATATAATCAGAATTTTTATTTATCCCGTTCAATTTTTTATGTTAGACATTCTTTTTCGTAGCATTCTCTCATTTTTGATAATCCGATAAGTTATAATAATTAATAATAGTAATTTGTTGTGTAATTTACTCACTAATTCACGTTTAAAATTCATAATTTTGTTTGTGTGAATTAATGGTTAGTTTTGCTTTGATGTAGAAAGTTATCGCAGATAATTCTATAAAAATCTCTCGTGTTCAAAATTGTTGTTATTTTCAAAATGTAAAAACCACTTTTTATAACTTGCTTGGATCTTGAGCAAAAATGATGATGCTTTCCTTGAAAAATGCCTGAAAATTCATAAGAATCCTTTGGTTGCAAAAAGCTCACCTGCGATCACTCGAAAAAACGTCGTTTGCCTGCTGCATAGCAGCGAAAATCAATCAAGGGTTTCTCATATAGGCAAAACGAAAAGTGCATCTCTACCAAGAGAGTGGGCCCTGACAATTTAGACATGACGTATTGGGATCCAGTGACTTACCTCTAAGGTTCTTTGATTTCCAATTGACAATGCGAGGTCACAAATTAGCCTCTGCGAGGCAGTTAGTTCTTGTTTACACAAATAGCAAGACAAAATAGAGACAGACTGGCCTAAAAATGAATCAGGCTTGTTTCTGTGGGGTTCTGTTTTTCCTTTTGCACAATATTGCTGCAGAAATTTGAATTGCTGCAAGAAATTTTGCTACATATCGTGATGCAGATTTTAAAGTTTAAATCCTGAACTTTGCACTGCAAATCGTATGATGCTTTTGGGAGCGAACACGGAAAACGATAAAAAGAACCCTTATTCAATTTTTACTCCAAAGTAACAAAAGGGCGACTGGATTAGGCATTTCCTCAAGCCTTATAAAGGCACACAACAAACAACAAGTTACACACTTTTGTTGTTTTCGAAAAGCAGTTTGAACACAAAAGACACGCCTTCCTACTTTTCATGGGAAAATATCTTGGGCCTATCTGAGATAACGGTATTCTGCTGTTTGCATTTGTTTATGTCTGCTTTCACGGCGAGATTACAAGGGCCTCCGACTTAGCTTAGCATGGGGCTGTTCTTGAAAATGATGATATGTTCACTTTGAATTTTATCTCATGCCAAACTTCAACTTGCAAGTTTCTACAGGCAGATGTAGAAACAGATTGCAACTCATTGTCTCATAATTAGCACACCTTTGTCAAATAAAACGATTCAAATGCATCGCAAAACAAAGTTCGAGGTCATTTCTTCCACCTGTTCAAATTGTATACACAAGGACCATGAACGAACGCCATTTCCAGATTGCCTTAGGCCTAGGTCTTGTTTTGACAACAGACAAGCGAGGAATTTTCTTGCGAATAAAAAGAGATGTTGAAATAAATTTAATCGTCATTATTGAGTGTTCATTTCCCTGTTTAACGGACAAGGAAACCACAAAACGTCTATGTGGTATATTTCTTTGTAAGTTCACGAAAGCTAAGAAATAACAATCAGACGTCAGAGGGGGAGCTCGGCGTGAAGGAATTCCTGGTCTGACGCAAATAAGCACAAAAGAATTCAACGGTTTTTTAACCGGCAGCCGCAGCCCTAGTTCTTTTCAAAATCATTCACAAAGACTTGGCCGCTGCAAAAAGGCCACTATTTTGCAACCATAAAAGGCATTATTCTTAAATCAAACGTATTCATCTGCTTTAAAACAAACTTTTATGGATATAATATCGCTTCAAGGCTGTTTTTGATCTGCTTTATTTTGAATCCTTGGCAACTTAATCCTTCCTTGAGAACTTATCCTAAAATGGTCATGTTGAAGATCATTGCTTAGCTCCAACTTCGAAAAGGAGAATACTGTCTTGCATCAAAATATGAAATGTTTTCTCTCAAGATGTTCACTTCGTAATATTTAAAATATTCTTGAAAAAGATAACTTTCACTCCTCTAATGTTGATCGAAAAGTTCTTTGAAGAGAACAACTTTTTACACACAGAATTTAGGCCTATTGTAGCCAATGTGCTTACTAGAAAGGGGAAACTTTTAGGGGTGCTTCACCTGGACTTGCCCAAGTCTCACTTTCTTTCAACCGAGGAAATTTNTATAAAATGATGTAGAATTTCCATGTCAATTGTCTGCAAGAACGGCCCATCAATCACATCTTGTCGTCTTCAAAGTCATTTTGTAATGGTCATTAGCAAATTCATCTGTGGTACTGTATAACATCTAATGCTCACGAATACGGGGCAGATACATTTTTTAAGGAAAAGGTGACGGGGCAGTTAGTTTTTTTGCAGTAATTTTATACGGGGTAAGAAGATTTTTTTGCAAGAATTTTTCTTCTCCACCGGCCATGTAATATAATAAATTTTGCACTGTCCCTTAACTTTGTTTCAGGACATCTTTGCCACTAATAAAACTTTCTCATGAGTTCATTGCTGCAAATTACAGAAGTGTCTTACCTTAGCGTTTAATCCGGGTAGCACGGTTTCTTAAATTTTAAACAATTGAGCCTGCAGTTTCTTAATAAGCAGTTTCTTATAGAAATATATCTATGTATCTATGATTATGAATTGAGATTTGTTTACCTGAAGGAAACATTTTGAAACATTTGCAGTACAACCATTTTTATACCTAAGAAACCCCTTTATAAGAAACTGTAGGCTCAATTTTGCAAAAATTAAGAAACAATGCTATCTGTATTAAAAAAAACAAGAAACTTTTGTAATTTGCAGCTTTATTTTTCCCAAATCATTCGAAAATGTTTTGAAATTGTAAAATATCGACAAATGTTTCAACATTGTTTTGAGTTTGAATTCTGTAAATGCTTGTTTTGAGATATTACTATCTATGTACTTTGGAAGCCTTTTTAACACGAATAAATTAATTCTACATTTAGAGGTGAGAGCATTAAAAATTTAAGAATTCGTAAGAAAATTTTGGTAGCAACAAAATGTTCCAAAATTTAAGAAACTTTCTACCAGCCTGGACCAGCCTGAGTTTCTTATAAAAATTCATGTTAAGAGCTAAGAAGAAACATTCGCAGTTTCGCGTAGGCCATCAAAGCTTTCGTGTTTTATATCATCTAGCAAAATAGCTTCATGCCCAAGCAAAGTTTTTTTCATGACTGCACTCATTTTTTTATTAGAAACAGCTTATAAGACACAGTAGGCTCAATTTTTCAAAACTTAGGGAGCTACCCCACCTGAATTAAGAAAGCTAAGAAACTTTCGTAATTTGTAACTTTAATTTTCCCAGGTCACTCGAAAATGTTTCGACACTGTACAGTAATAGTAAATGTTTTGGCATTGTTTTGAGTGCGACTTAAGTTATAAAATGTTTTGAAATCTTACAAAGTAATTTGTAAGCCCTTCTAACAAAAATATATTTGCTCTACATAAGAAACTTTTGGTAGCAAAATGGCCCTAAAATTTAAGAAAGTGCCTACCAACCCCGGACCTAAGAAACCGATTCTAGCATTTCCTTTTGCAATCCTTTGCAATGGCAAACCACAAAAGTGTTGAATTTACTGGTTTTTAATTAATATTTCGTTTTGAAAAATTTCTAATTTTCTGAAGCTCTAAGGTCCCCCTTCTTTGCTAGATGATTTAAAACACGAAAGCTTCGATGGCCACTTACATTTTTTATAAGAAACTCAGGCTGCTCCAGGCTGGTGGCAAGTTTCTTAAATTTTAGGACATTTTTGCTAAAATTTTAGGACATTGTTGCTAGTTTCTTATGAGTTCCAATTCATACATGGGACTTTCCACTTTTATATTTTTAATGATCTAACGTCTTATTGTAGAATTATTTTATTTTTGTTAAACAGATTCCAAAGTACATAGATAGCAATATCTCAAAATATTAACAGTAAATGTTCAATCGTGAGCATAGTTGCAAAAGAAAAACCTAACCAAGAAAACAAACTAATTTATAAGTAGCCTGAATTGATCTTTTAAACCAAAACGTTATCATCTGCAAACCATATCTATTTGAAGCAGATTCGGTACGCGATAAATTTCGACAGCTTTTCTGTACGTCCAAAATATTTTGATAGCTTTTCTGTACTTCCCGAAGCATTGAACTCATTGAACTGATTGAACTTCTTCAGCAAATGGCCTGGACTTGCTCAAGTCTGATTCAAATGNAATTTATAAGTAGCCTGAATTGATCTTTTAAACCAAAACGTTATCATCTGCAAACCATATCTATTTGAAGCAGATTCGGTACGCGATAAATTTCGACAGCTTTTCTGTACGTCCAAAATATTTTGATAGCTTTTCTGTAGTTCCTGAAGCATTGAACTCCCGATTGAACTGATTGAACTTCTTCAGCAAATGGCCCGCGAGGGAGACTTGTAGCAAGTCCACAAATGGCCTGGACTTGCTCAAGTCTGATTCAAATGAACCAGAACAAGGAAATGAAACACAGAGCTAGCTTTGCGGTCCCAGGCTTCGAGGGCTGCGGGTAAATAGCCCTTGAACGACACCAAAATATTCATTTGAAAACCACCTGCACGAATTGTCTAAGCCTTTTCAAATCAATAGTTCCGAATAACCCAATCAGAGAGCAGTATTTTCAAAACTAGCCAATCAGCGTGGGACAACTTGTCTTGTGGGGATTACTCGAATGTGAGTGAATTATTGAGGCGGACCGTTATATCCTTGTTAGGTATGCTAAACATGGTGCGTAAACAAACAATGCATTCGATTACCGGAAATTGCCTTATTTGGTCATATCGCTGGACTTGCTCACATGGCCAGCCTATACATATGAGCATGTTGAACAGTTGAACATTCTACTTGAAGTGAAACTTCGAAACGGTAAGACCGCACAGCTTTTAGAAAACTTTCTTATTCAACCAAACTCACAAATTCAATATGGGTGATGAAGATGTAGCAGCTCTCGTCATCGACAATGGATCTGGTATGTGCAAAGCAGGGTTCGCTGGAGATGATGCTCCAAGAGCCGTCTTCCCTTCCATCGTAGGAAGACCAAGGCATCAAGGAGTTATGGTTGGTATGGGACAGAAAGACTCGTACGTTGGAGATGAAGCTCAAAGCAAAAGAGGTATCCTCACTCTGAAATACCCAATCGAGCATGGAATCGTCACTAACTGGGATGATATGGAAAAGGTAAATATTTTGATAAGATATTTGCAAGAATATTTCTTCCCAAAATTCGTTTGAAGTTCGATTTTTATCAACCATTTGAGAGATGAAAAATATTTACATCTCTTCCCTTCTTACTCGTAGATCTGGCATCACACTTTCTACAATGAACTTCGTGTCGCCCCAGAAGAACATCCAGTCTTGCTCACAGAAGCTCCACTCAACCCCAAAGCTAACAGGGAAAAGATGACACAGGTAAGGATACTTTTATGGAAGCTTTTTGCCAAATTCTTCTCGAAACTTGTGCATTTCAAGACAGGGCGACAACGCCCACGGTTACGAAACAGGACAAGATGGTCGACGACACACCTTCTCTTCCTTTCTATGGCAGCACAAAACTCTTTTATCTGGCTGTAGGAACTAAATAACAGTGATTTTTCAGAGAAATATTTGCAGATAAATCTCCTTGCTGATATGATCTAAAACTAAATCAAGTTATTTTGTCGTTGGTGAACTGAAATTTAGTTCTCGGCACAGAGAAGTTACCTAACACGATCACGCCCTCTCCACGCCATTGTTTGTCTGACAAGGAAACTGATATTAGGCCATGATCAAATTTCAACATGTTTGCTCTCGCACCAAAACAAATCGAAACCACCATGTCATATATTTTCAGTCTTGCTAGTTGGATATTAAACATTGCAGGAATAAATTTGAAATTAATATGCAGCGAGAGATTTTGCACTTAGTGTTCATTTATAAAACAACGCCCTTGCAAGGAAGGCATTCAATGGATGCCACCCGTAGTTGATTGTTGGCCAGACAAGGCTGCAGGAAAGTTTGGGCGTTGTCTAACAAAATACTTTTCACCAAACGATACAGAAGGAAGAGATATAATTTATAAATTTAATTGCAATATTTTCTCACAGAAATTGAAGATTGGCCTAAAAAAGCTAAAAGATTTTAAATAAAAACATTTTTCGCGATAAATTTTGAGGTCGAATTTAATTCGGAGAAATAAAGTAAAATACAGACGCTGCAAGTGATTTCAGAATATTTCCATGGATATGTTTTCCTTTTGTTGAAAGATGTTCAAATTTTCATTTCTTTTTAGTCTAATCTAATAAAATTTTCCATCCTATTTTTCAGATTATGTTCGAAACCTTCAACAGTCCTGCAATGTACGTCGCCATCCAGGCTGTTCTGTCCCTGTACGCCTCTGGTCGTACCACCGGTATCGTCCTTGATTCCGGAGATGGTGTCAGCCACACTGTCCCAATTTATGAAGGTTATGCACTTCCCCACGCCATCATCCGTTTGGATTTGGCCGGACGTGATTTGACCGACTACTTGATGAAGATCCTCACCGAAAGAGGTTACTCATTCACCACCACCGCCGAAAGGGAAATCGTCAGAGACATCAAGGAGAAACTCTGCTATGTCGCACTTGACTTCGAACAAGAAATGCTCACAGCATCAACCAGCTCAAGCTTGGAGAAGAGCTACGAATTGCCTGACGGACAGGTCATCACCATCGGAAACGAGAGATTCAGATGCCCAGAGACCCTCTTCCAACCCTCATTCATCGGAATGGAATCAAGTGGAATCCACGAGACCACATACAACTCCATCATGAAATGCGATGTTGACATCCGTAAGGACTTGTACGCCAACACCGTCTTGTCTGGAGGTACGACCATGTTCCCAGGTATCGCCGACAGAATGCAGAAGGAAATCGCTTCCCTCGCACCCTCGACCATGAAAATCAAGATCATCGCCCCACCAGAGAGGAAATACTCTGTATGGATCGGAGGCTCCATCTTGGCTTCACTCTCAACCTTCCAACAGATGTGGATCTCGAAGCAAGAATATGACGAATCTGGCCCATCCATCGTCCACAGGAAATGCTTCTAAATATCTCGAAGGAAATTAAATCAAGAACTATACGTGTTCGAACCGTTTCAGTTTCAAAACTTTTCTTCTCACTCACGCCTCTCCTTGTTATATATGGTTGATAATTTTGCAAATCATTTCATTGTTAGTTTTGTACTGTGTATATATGTCCTCAAGTAGGGTGGATCATTTGAGACGAGCTATATATAACAAGAAGTAAATTCAAGCACCTCAACTGGCTTATGTTGTCTTGTCATTCTCTGATCGTCGTTTATTTATATTAATGCCAAATTATCGCTATTTGTTCTAAGGTTCAGGCCAATTCTTCAAAGTAATTGTAAATTTCGAAATGTGACGTTATTTTTGAAGACAGTTTCTAAATTTCTATTCGACTATTTGTCCATCTCTACCTACTGTGTTTTGGTGTGTAATGTTTAACCCGAGCTTTGAGCTAAGAATTTTCTGAAAGTGTTATGTTTTCGTTCCTGTTTGAAGTAAAATGATAAACTTTATTTAGTATGAAGAAAAATAACGAAAAAATAGAACTGTTTCAATGCGCGTTTTTGACACTGAACAGACGGCCAAAGACTTAAAATTGTCAAGGTGGGAGGAATGGTTGTTGAAGTGATCGCTTGTCCAAGAAATATTCTTGAATATTTGGAGGGAAGATGGTTCAACGAAAATGTTTGTTGACAGAGTTTGCAAAAATTGTGTCAAGATCTTACTGTACAACTCGAAAAAAAAGCTTGAAGCTCTTTTAGAAAATAGTTGACCAGCTCATTGTTGACTATAGGCGATACTACAAATTTTGTTAATGGCACTCNGTAAACTTTATTTAGTATGAAGAAAAATAACGAAAAAATAGAACTGTTTCAATGCGCGTTTTTGACACTGAACAGACGGCCAAAGACTTAAAATTGTCAAGGTGGGAGGAATGGTTGTTGAAGTGATCGCTTGTCCAAGAAATATTCTTGAATATTTGGAGGGAAGATGGTTCAACGAAAATGTTTGTTGACAGAGTTTGCAAAAATTGAAAAAAAAGCTTGAAGCTCTTTTAGAAAATAGTTGACCAGCTCATTGTTGACTATAGGCGATACTACAAATTTTGTTAATGGCACTCGCTAGAGAAAGCTCATCTTGCTCTAACGGTGCACAAAAACAATGATTGTTCATCGCCAGACTCTTGTTCATCGTAACAATTATAACAAATGTGCCAACTACCAAAAAGGTATGGCAGAAAAGTCAACTTAAAGCCAAATTATAAAAGAAAACAAAAATCCAACGAGAAATAATGAACTGATTTTATATTGAGATCAAACCTGAAGGAAAACACCTATACTTCGTGTTGATAGTGCTTGCAACCTATTGCTCTTCTATGCAGAGGTTATCCAATTAGTCATTTTTCCTTCGCAGTAATTCGGCTGCGCAAACCTTGCACTACAAAATGGAAGGGAAGCTTTCTAAGAAGAGTATATTTCTATGGCTTGCAGCAAGATCATAAGTAACTAATATTCATCGGACACTAGTGACACTAGTCACACAAAAATAGGAGAGAATAGGGTATTTTGTCCACACAAAAATAGGAGAGAATAGGCTATTTTGGCAAGTGCACTAAATTTAATTTGCGAATCGAAAAGCAACGAAGGTCTCGAGAGGGGTCTTCTTTGAAATAAGAGCACCAAGACATGATAAAGGCAGTGAGAAAGGGAATTTTGGAAGGGAACCGGTGCCAAAGTAGTCTGATAACCAAGCTAGCGCAAAAGTGACAGGCATGGGTGGCACCTGGCGGGGGGAAATTGCAACTTTAACCGTAATCGACTGGGGAAAGAAAGTGAGACTTGGGCTAGTCCAGGGTAGGGTAGACTTGCCCCAAGTCTATTTCACGAGGTCCGTCTGACCGATCCCTTTCTCATAGTTCCCGGATCCGCTAATCCAACATTCCGTAAGGGAACAAAGTCTCTGTGACAGAGTGGTGAGAGCCCCTTTGTTTCTCTACGGAATGTTGGAATGGCGGATCCAGGAACGATGAGAAAGGGATTGGTCAGACGGACTTCATGAAATAGACTTGGGGCAAGTCTTAGGGTGGGGCAAATCAGTGGATAGCCCAGCCCAAAAATTTCATAGAAAACAGTCAAAAATAGAGCGTCAAGGGTGTGTCCTTCATTGTTTTCTTGGAGTACGCCCCAAAGAAGAGTAGCATTAGCATGCGCGCTGCGCAACAATTGGCCTCGATCATGTTTCAAAATGGCAACCCAGAACCAGAAAGAGGTTTGAATTCAAAAACAAAGGAAAGAAATTAATTTATTATGGTTCGTCCCTCTCCAACTGCAAGGGGAAAATGGGAGGATTTTTTACGAAAAAGCAACCAGCAAATCAACCGAAGAAGATTACAGAGCAAGATAAAGCTGTCTTGGTAAGGAAGCCGATCCTTGTAAAGTGTTAATTGCTAATTTTGACGAGGAAGGCGGAACAAAAATGAAACTGAAAGTAAAGGCAGGCCTTCTTATCTTGGTTGGCCTAAAATGTAATGTTTCCTAACATAAAAACAAGGAAAGAAAATGCAATGCTCATTGAATAGCCACTAACATTATAAGCTACAAAGGTCAATTGAAAGTGAAAGTATTAATCAAAATTTTGCCTCCAGTTTTAAAACATTACAAAAAACTGTGGAGAGTTTTGCGAACTGGTTGTGCGTGGATCCATGCTAGAAGTCTGTTTTCTGCATAGTGAAGACTGCATGCCATGTTTTCAATGCTTGTTACACACCCCTGTCTAAGTGCCCTGGCTTATTCTACCCCACAACGATTCCCCGGTCCGGTAGAAAAAATGAAGCAAAATCTGTCCCTGGACAAGATGTGACGTGAGTCCTCCTCCATGGCACAAAACTCCTCAACTGAAAAGTTTGTATTTGCGCATGCAAGTTGAGATGGCCTAAGCACGATTTGCGCGGAAATTTTGTGGTTTCCACGGTTGAAAACAATAGGTTAAAACAATAAATCTTTTGCTTATCGGCGACTTTGCAGCTCAAATCGAAAACCACATAAGTTCCTGCGCTTGCAAGATATT
Organism: Aurelia aurita; assembly: GCA_004194415.1. Classification (NCBI taxonomy): domain Eukaryota; kingdom Metazoa; phylum Cnidaria; class Scyphozoa; order Semaeostomeae; family Ulmaridae; genus Aurelia; species Aurelia aurita. The sequence continues at coordinate 440,883 of REGM01000244.1, read as the reverse complement.
GCGCATGCTCTACAAACTTTCCAGTCTGGCAAAACGCCTCACAAATGAAACTGAAACCTCTGCAGCAAATTGTGCAAACCCCAAGGAGGAATCAGGGAAATTATCTCCTTGCAGATACAATTCCCCACCAAAAATTGTGCTGTCCTCAGTACAATATTGGAGCTCCCCAGCAAAAATTTTATTTTCTTTATCACAAGGACCCCACCTCCAAAGATCTGACCTCTCACCAAGGCCAGACTGCTAACTTTGTCTCTTACACAGAAGAACGTCCGCGCGCATGTCAAATCTTCAAGCGCACCAACGCTATTTGAATCAATTTCATGCGCACAGTTTTCGATAAAATCTTAAATTTACCGAGCAATTAAGTAGTTAGCAAGCATTTAACCAATTACTGAACAGTTTTGAAAGCTCATCCCTCACGCGCATTTATTGTTTATAAAGAAATCTTCCGCACGCACATTGGAAAGTTAGCAATCTGGCACCAGGGCACTTAGATGGGGTGTTATTATGCCACGCCAGAAAAACACAAAAGAACAATAGTTTAGTAATTGTTTAGATTTCCCTAGAATTATAGCAACTAACACCAGATTCTCCAGCTCTTTCACACCAAAGATCTGCCATTACCATGAATGTAGATTACAATTTTTCAGTATGATCTGTTCTGTGAAATCTGTTACAATGGCTGGAACAGGAACATTCAATTCCATGTCATCTTTCTTCTTCATTTCAAAATCATTACAGGGAAATCCAAATTGATACAAAATTATCCATAATTTTCTCAATTTTTTATCTAAAGGGACTATTCCGTCTACTTTGAAACAATCTTTTTTACACTGAAACAAAATTTCTTACACATGGAAAAGAGAAGACCTTTCCCTGTGTAAAAGAAGTTGTTTTGGTGCTTAGAGTGCACAATGTTCTCCGGTATCTTATAGATAGAGCTGAAGACTAAAGGACATGCATGGATGCTTCTGATATTCTACAATGATATGATATTTGATGATGATGGTTAAGTGATGATGAAAATGATTTTATTTTTTTATTTTTCAGTCACTAAAGCAGCAAAGAGACAAGTTAAAACAGTACCAAAAGAAGGTAATTAAATGTTTTTTTATATTCTGCCTGGGCTGGACCATAGGAAGCAGCTGCTGATTGAAGGGTGGTTTATTCTTGAAACAATAGAGATCAATACAACCTACTGTAATTTATGCTTGTAACATAGCACCATTGTTTTGAAGATTATTGGGGGGGGGGGGTGCAAGCCCCCTGCCCCATCTTCCTACAGGCCTGCATTCAGCCTTGTAGTAGGCGGATTTCTTTGTAGTAGGGAATAAATTGGAAGTTATTCTACTTGGGAAAGCAATTTATCTCAAGAAGTAGTTATACAAATTGTTCATTTCATAATTTCTCCAAATATTAAGATAAAATACTTTCCCACAGTACGATATTGTGCTCTAGACTGATGTGAAACAAGTTTGTGGAAGCGAATCGTGAAAATCTGAATTTTCTTGCCTCTCAAAATGGTCTTAATGTGTATTGTTTGTGTATAAAATAGTTAAAAATATTTGTAGCTGGGATCACGCAGTGGTAGCGTGCTTGAATACCAATCTGAGGGTTGTTGGTTTGAGTCTCCACCCTGTTGAACCTGCTATGTAGAGTGAGGAGAGTCACCAACTCTCCTGTAACTCCAGGCTAAAGGAATCACGAGATATGATCACATTGAGAGGAAGGACCAGGACACTGCGTTGATAAGCTTAGCTTCTCAGTGTCCTAAAACTACCTTTGAATGTTCGGTAGAAATATAGAAAAAATTTTATGGAAATCACTATTTTATTCTTCTTTTTAATGGACAGATTACATTGAATCTTGAAAGAGAACGCCAAGTAGCGAAAGAGCTGCTGAAGGATGGAAAAAAAGAGTAAGTATAGACTGATTACATGAGTCTCAGTTTTCTGCATTGAATTGAATGATAGTTATGGCTTCAAACTGAATACAAAACTTGTATATTGAGAGAAAATAAAAACTTCAGATTGAAAACATTGAACGAATACAAGGAATCACGTTGTCAGTCTAAGAGAAAGTATACACACAATACCTGTTATGAATACTTTAGTTCATCATTATTCTTTGCTGTGATGATTTTGGAAATGATAGATAAAGTTTTTGTGCAAAAAATGTGCCATTTTTTATTGGAATGCACTGCAGCAAACAATAAATTGTTTCTTTGAAATTTTGAATTTCTATATAATGATAGAAGAAAGTTAGACCTGAACAACTCCTTTGATTATTCTCTTGGATCAAAAGTTTTGAAGGATTTAGTAAGACAATGTTGGTCATCAATTAGGTATATATTGACCTTAGTCAGAGGCAACCCAAATGCCCCCTGAAGGCTCCTCTATCGTTCACTGCTACCCAAAGGTAGGGGTGAGAGCAACTCCTATCCCAGGTAGGGTGAGACCACTTACCTTCAGTCCACCTCTTGATGCTGAGTGCTAAGGAGAGAGGCATTTTAAAAATCTTTGGTATGACTCAGGCACTCAGCTGGGATTTGAACCCATGACCTTCCGCTTATGAAGTGAGCACTCTATCATTAGGCAGCGCTTGTGATTTGTTTAGTCATCAAAAAGTGTGTGAAAGGAATAAAAAGGTGGTGTTTTCTTTCAGTATCTTCTCATGTACCTATCCATACTTTTTCTTACACATCAACATCATATCTGTTTTACTTTCGAGTCTGGAATAGACACCCCTATGCTCATTATTTTTTTGAAAAAAGTCCACCCATGACATCCTTTATTAATTTCGAGCATCTTGAAATTTGAAACATGTGAAATCATCTTTCCTAAAATATGATTCGAACTGTACTTCTCATTTTAATAATTTTTCTGTGATTCTTAACTTGTTTTAAGATTCAGGAAATTTTCCACCCACCCCGTTTATTCCAGACCCCCGGTCTCTTCCAGACTCAAGAGTAAAAGCTTACTAGTTTTAGGCAACAAACTCTGCAAATGTGAGACTTTGTCCTTGCAAATGTGAGACTTTATCAAAATAGGGACATTTCTACCCTGGCTTTCTGACTAGAAAATTTGACATTAAATCTTTAGCATTTTGGGGATTTTTCGGACAATTTGTTGTTTTCATTCTCAGTCAATGGTCTGATTAGCCACCATATAGCCTGCATATAGCGTGCAATTTTTCAAAAATTAGGAAACCGTGCTATCTGGATTAAAAACGGTAAGAAACTTTTGTAATGTGCAGCTTTAACTTTCCAAGGTAACCAAAAAATGTTTTGATACTATACCGTATTGACGAATGCTTTGACATGATTTTGTGCGTGACCTCTTTTTACTTGTTTTGAGATCTTACTTGAAAAATTAATTCTACATTTATGGCATCTAAAATTCAAGAAAATCATGAGAAACTTTTGGAAGCAAAAATTTCCTAAAGTTTAAGAAACTTGCTACCAGCCCTGGACCTAACTTTCTTGTAAAAAATCTTGTATTTAGGCAGCAGCGCTAAGAAAGATGCTTCAAGGCTGAATTCAGCTTTGGGTTAATTTTGCTCTATATTGTCGTAAAGCCACTGAACAGTTTATAAGCTTATAATTTGAATATGGACACCCATCGTTGATTCAAAGCCACGCTTATTGCCACCAGTGAGACATAAAACGATGGCTTGGTTGACTGTTCTTATTCAGTGGACCACCCGTTGTTATCAGTATGCTGAAAAACAGATGTTACAAATCGTTTCAAAATAACGCTTCACGAGCAAACATGATTTAGAAAATCTATCGATTGGGTTCAGCAAAAGATGGGCCCTGTTTCTAGACAGATATTATAAAAAGATGGCTTGGTTGACTGTTCTTATTGAGTGGGCCACCTGTTGTTATCAGTATGTTGAAGAACAGATGTTGCAAACTGGATTCAAAATAACGCTTAACGAGCAAACATGATTTAGAAAAACTATCGATTGGGTTCAGCAAAAGATGGGCCCTGTTTCTAGACAGATATTATAAAAAGATGGCTTGGTTGACTGTTCTTATTGAGTGGGCCACCTGTTGTTATCAGTATGTTGAAGAACAGATGTTGCAAACTGGATTCAAAATAACGCTTAGTTAACAAACATGGTTGCATAATTTAGCACATCTTACGATTGGGTTTAGCAAAAGATGGGTCCTGTTTCTAGACAGATATAAAACGATGGCTTGTCTCGACTTTTCTTGTTCTGGTCAAGTGGGCTACCTGTTGTTATCAGTGTGCTGAAGAACAGATATCACAAATAGATTCAAAATAACGCTTACGAACAAACATTGTGGCAAATATCTGGCTTGCCAAAAAGATGTGTCCATGTTTGAGAATCATACTGCCAACACCATGTAACCAATTTATAAAATTGTTAAATCTTCTGTCTCACCAGGGCTTCAACTATACCTTGAAAAGTTTTCTCCTTCTAAAAATAAATTCATTAACTGCAAAAGCATCGGTGCAAAATCAGGGGCGATTCTAGCCTTGGAAATCGTCTTCTGGTGAATTTATTTTCATTTACTTTAATTTCGGTGGGAATTTCCGAAATTTGGATGTAAATTTTTGTGAAAGTTGAAAATCTGCTAACCAATTTTAAATAGATAAGAACAAAGTAAGCAGTGGTGAGGTTTCTTTTTATTCAGCGTTTGAGTTATATAATAGAGAGAACTATTAGAGTCCAGTGAAATTTGATTTGGATTTTACCCGGTGAGTAAAAAACAAGCAATCCCCGTTTAAAAAAATCCCTGCTTTTCCGCATGACAGACTACAGTTACTTTCTAAACTTATTTGTCCCATTTTAATGGCAAGGTTAGGACAAGAGGATTTATCTGTATTGATATGTCTTCAGACTACACCCATAGGACACCTTCTATTGATAGTGGTTTTTAGCTTATCATTGCTTTATAAGCATGTTTTTCCTAATATTTTGCAAATTTATGATTCTACCGTGTGAGTCAGAAAAAACAATCTCCGTTTAAAATGCCACTGCTGCCTGGATATCAAAACAGCAACATTGGCAAATCTATTATTTAACAGTTGACATGTTCAAGTCTATTTTGAAATTTACGTGACTGAAATAGGCCAATCCGTTCTGAAATTATGAGGGATTTTCTCTAGCAAGTACCTTCAAAAAACCTTCAAAACATACCTAAAATCATGATCAAAGTTTCCTAATATTTCTGCCTTTTAAACTCAAAAGTAAGATTAAAAGTGGACTTTCTTCTATCCGGAAACTGAAAAATTTCCTCCCACAGACAAAGCTAGATCAAGTTTGCAGGGCGCTGCTCGAGAGTCATTTACGATACTGTAATGAAATATGGGGCAGTCTGTCAAACACCAAACTTGATCACCTTCAGCGTCTACAGAACAGGGCTCGCGCGCTTATAAAGAGTTCCAAATTGAAAGATGACTGGAGATGTAGTTGGCTGTCTGTTTCAAGCTTGATTAAATATGACAGGGCCATCATGATCTACAAGATAATTAATGATTTGTGCCCTGACAGCTTGAAAGGAAAAGAAACTCGTCAGATATCGACGTGCCGAGACTAAATTTGGAATTTTCAAAAAAGAGTTTCCATTACTCTGGTGCCAAAGTTTGGAATAAAATTCCATTGGACATCAGAAATAGCCCTACAATTTACACTTTCAAAAAGAAGTTGAAAGATTTCTTGCTAAGTCGGCAATAATTCCCAAAGCACGATCCCTAGGAAGAACAGCATTAGATTTGTATATTGTATAGTATGGCTTTAATCATTTATATTTAGAGTATGTATTATGGTTTATATTTAGCATTTAGGCTATTATGGTTTATATTTAGCATTTAGGGTATTATNGCCTTTTAAACTCAAAAGTAAGATTAAAAGTGGACTTTCTTCTATCCGGAAACTGAAAAATTTCCTCCCACAGACAAAGCTAGATCAAGTTTGCAGGGCGCTGCTCGAGAGTCATTTACGATACTGTAATGAAATATGGGGCAGTCTGTCAAACACCAAACTTGATCACCTTCAGCGTCTACAGAACAGGGCTCGCGCGCTTATAAAGAGTTCCAAATTGAAAGATGACTGGAGATGTAGTTGGCTGTCTGTTTCAAGCTTGATTAAATATGACAGGGCCATCATGATCTACAAGATAATTAATGATTTGTGCCCTGACAGCTTGAAAGGAAAAGAAACTCGTCAGATATCGACGTGCCGAGACTAAATTTGGAATTTTCAAAAAAGAGTTTCCATTACTCTGGTGCCAAAGTTTGGAATAAAATTCCATTGGACATCAGAAATAGCCCTACAATTTACACTTTCAAAAAGAAGTTGAAAGATTTCTTGCTAAGTCGGCAATAATTCCCAAAGCACGATCCCTAGGAAGAACAGCATTAGATTTGTATATTGTATAGTATGGCTTTAATCATTTATATTTAGAGTATGTATTATGGTTTATATTTAGCATTTAGGCTATTATGGTTTATATTTAGCATTTAGGGTATTATGGTTTTGTTGTTGTTTTAGCTGATAGGGTTTTTGTGAATAAATATTATAAATGAAATGAAATGCCTTACAGCAATGACTTCAACACGTTTTTATCAAGTGTTATCCTCTTGGGAGGATGAAGTCGTCCGAAATAATTTTTTACACTCCAAAGGATGACACTTTTCATTCTCCCAAAGTGATAGGTAACACGTGATAGATAACATGTACAAGTCATTGTAGTAAGGCAAAAATGCTAGCGAAATTTGATCGTAATTTTATGCCGTTTTTGAAGGTTTCTTGAAGGGACTTTCCCGAGAAAATCGGTCAAACATTCAGAACGGAGTGGCCGATTTCGGTAGGGTAAATTTTGAAATGTATTTAAACATGTCGGCTATCAAATGATATATTTGCCAATATATTGGTCTTGATATCCAGGGAGCAGTGACCTTTCAAACGGGGATTGTTTTTTTTTTCTTACTCCCCCAGTAGATTTCAGTGATCATTTTTCACTGAAATTAGTACAATGGAAAAGACATAGCGACAAGCGGTGATTTTAGCTTTCTACATACTTCTCAAATGCATTGCTAGGAATTTCTTAAGATTTTGGCCATTGTAGAAATCGCAGAAATCGTTTCTTGCAAACAAGTTACTTCTAACAAAACGTGTTTTGTTATTTTTTTTTATCCCATAAGGGAATGTACTCATCATTTTACTTTTTGCCAAAAGAAGATAGCTATTCTGATATTTAAAATTTCTTTTCCCAACAGCAAAGCAAAAGTTTTACTAAAGAAGAAGAGATATCAAGAATCTTTGCTCACAAAAACTGATGACCAGTTGGAGGCATTGGATAAATTGGTGAGACTTATTAGTTACTTTCACCATAAATAAGCCTTGTACAAATGTAATGTTTTTGAATATTCAGTTTTTATTACCTAGACTTTCCTGCTGTGATAGAAATTTTTCTCGACAAGTGTGATTCAAAGAGGAAACCAAGTTGAAGGGAAAAGGCAGTCATTCTAGATAAATGAACTTCAAACTTCACTTTATATGCTTCCAAGGTGGATTTGATTGTTTGGCCATCTTTTACCGCCGCTTGACCATTTTCACTCGCAAATTTCAAAAATACATTTCAAATTTAAATTTATTTTTAGAAGAGCAAATCTATTTTCAATCGATAAGAACAAACTTTTTTGAAAGGGCACTGCTCAGAAGAATAAAACATCACTTACCTGGAATTATCGCCTTGTCATTTCATCTTTATTTCCTCTTTGAACCACATTTGTCAGTAGAAGTTTTTATCATAGCAAGAAAGTCTGGGAAACTGAGTCTTCAAAAATGTCGACCTTCGTTGTCTTTCTTTAATTAAACACCTAAAATCTTCATTATTTTGCGACGTATTACTCAAATGAAGACACCAAAAGTTTGCCCAGTGTTGTCCTAAAATTTTCGTTATTTTATCGATGAAGCCAACAAAACAACGTTTTTTTCTTCATTTAAATAAAGCAGATGAATTGATGATTATTTTCCTGCCAAAAACCGTGCAATGAAGCCCCTGAATGCTGATAGTTTAGTTATGCAAATTTTGTTGACTGGACTGAAGGAAACGTTTGGCCACCAATTTTAATAAGGTGGTGCAATACTTTTGTAATGTCAGTATATTTAGGATTCTTCCGGGCTAATGCCAGTTTTTTAGCTTCTAGAAAGACAGAGCTCAGTTAGAAGACAAGCAGATTGAAACCATGGATCTTATACTAGATTGATTACCTGAGTTCCTTGCATCCTTGGGGTAAACCTTGCTCAACAGGGACTCAGAGTGTAATAGTGAAAAAAGATGACCCTATTTTGTGCATGTTTCAGTCGAATCACTGCCTAAGCCTGTTTTCAATCGAATCACTGCCTAAGCAGCGACGAAATGCAAAAAGAAACCATGTTAAGCAAACAGTTAATCAACGAAATTGATTATTAATACGAAGACAAAAATTGATTTTACCATCTGAATTGGCGCCACAATATCTTGTGGCGCTGGAATAAATAGGGCCAAGTTTTTCAGTGTAATATGATGAATCTCTGTTGACCGAAATGATATCATTCAAGTTAAAAAAACACAGGAAGCAGCTTGTTCTTTGCGAATCACGGAATCACAGCTCCCCTGAAGGCTCTATGAAACATTAGCAAGGCCAAAGACAAGGGCTGTGTGTGGTTGTAATACGTGAGGGGGTAAAGCAAAAACTTCCTTTTATAGTAATTCTTCAATTAGTGTTGGAAGTATCAAACGTGACGCTTTATTTTTTTCTAGGTAAATGAACTTGAATTTGCACAAGTACAGGCAAAGGTCGTTGCTGGCCTAAAACAAGGAAATGATTGTCTTACTGCACTCCACAAGGTAAGCAGTTGCATAACCTATTTTTCATTCATTTTCATTTTATCTTTTTTACCCATGGTAGCCCCTCAGTCAAAGGACTGATTTACAGGGGGCCATGCTAAATATACAAAAATATGAATTAAATTTCTAATTCAAAAACGAACTAATTCCAAGTAATTACAATTTCGTAAATACTTTGAATAAAATAACTAGTATAGTAAAGAAAAGCAAAAGGAAATATCACGGTTTCTTCACCGACAAGTGATTTGAGTTGATGATTTGATTTGAATATACAGACAAATCAAGGGAGAGTTGAGCAGTCTGAAAAATTGTTGCACCTGAACTTTGTAATGTATATGGATGAATCATCCTTTGACCTATGGTAGAGAAGCCAAATTATATTTGTTGCTATTTTTTATATGATTTTCTGTAGGAGGAGGAGGTTTAGATAACCAAAACATTAGAATTATTATTACATATTTATTTCAAGATGCCTGTGCGTGAAAATGTCAACAGAACTTGCATCAATCGATCACAAAGAAACTGCTAGATTTCTTTATTCTCTACAAGAATTGAGAAATGAATGCCAAGACGTGGGGCGTGGTTACCTCCCCCCTCCCACCATTCAAGACGGACTCTAATATGTATACAAATAACTGAATACTTTTTGTATTAGCGTGCTTGAAGAGAATTCTTTATGATTTGATTGGGAAATATTTTACTCCCTAAAATTTAGTGTTTTGCTCAATTCTAATTATGTAAGTGCAGTGAGTAAAAAATTACGTTGGTGTCTGCCAAGATTTGTCATCATGATGTAGGATCATTTTGATTAAGTTTTACGGCGTCAAGTTAAGAAGATTTTATTTATTTCAGGTTATGACACTTGAAGATGTCGAAAAGATCATGGAAGACACCCAAGAGGCTGTTGAGTATCAACAGGTATAATTTTGTTACATGAAATTTGTGTCATGTCCGTCAAATGATTGTTATATCCTATTTTCGTCATGTCCAATTTTTGTAGCATCCGATCTTTGTCATGCCTGATTTTTGTCATGTCGGATCTTTGTTATGCAAGATTTTTGTCATTTTAGCTTTTCGTAATGTCTGATTTTTATCATGTTTAATTTTGTGTCGTGTCTGATTTGGCCCCGGTGGAAAGAGCATACAAATCAAATCTTTCAATAGGGCACAGGGAAACCCCCAAATCATCCAATTTCACGCTTATTAGCCAATGACATCGCCGTATTTCGATCACATGACCGAAAATCGGCTTTTTGTGCCAATTTTCTCAGTAACTTTATTCTTTTGTTAGGAAATTGATTCTCTGATCAGCGGTGCATTTACTCAGGAAGACGAAGATGATATTCTGGCTGAACTTGACGAACTTACAAAAGTGAGTATTCCCCCCCCCCCACCCCTCTATCATCGTCTAATTGGAAGAAGGAAGATTGTATGTATGTATCTATGTAATGTAAAATTTTGTCAAATAAGAAGTAAAAGTAACATAAATTTAGGAAAAGAAAAGAAATCTAATTACAAGTGTCTAATATATTACAAATATAAAAGTTAAAAATTTAATCTAAAAACATCCCAGGTTAAAATGGCAGAGATAGCATTAAAAGATTAGTGCGACCTTGTTTCCATAATGGTCCCTCGAGAAGTGTTATTAAAGAAAAGTTTACACTTGAAACTGTATCTGCAAAGATTTCCCCTCTCGTAGCCCTGTGAGATTCGAGACAGTAATCATGACAGATGAAATGTATTTTATTTTTCCAGGTTGAACTTCCCTCAGTGCCAACCGAAGAGCCAGTCAAGACAGAGGACCAACTTCCAGATGTGCCAGAAAAAGAGCCAGGTAAACTTGTGATATTTTCCCAGACTCGCATCCATTATCGAAAATAGTCCATGATTTTGATTTTGCAGAGCATAATTATAGAGGCTAATTACAGAGAATTAAAAAATATACTGGATCTTCTCAAATCTTCACATTTCTTCTTAATTAGTTTCTCAATGATTCTTTGATTCATTTTTACTTATTTAGGCACGGTAGCCCCGTCGTCAGTCCATCAGAACTGCTTTTCAGGAGGCCACTGGCAAAAACATCTACAAATTAAAAAGATACTACATGATATTACCAAAATAAGCATTTTTTTATTATTGCACGAGATACTAATGAAGAGAAACAATGCTCTAGTATATCTTTGAATTCTCTTTTGATTATTTCTTTATGTGGACTAGGGACAATTGACTCTTGGATCATCTTCAAATCTACCTATATTTCCAGTGCTGAGGAAGATACAGTTGACATCCGTTATCTCAAACTCTAAGAGGTAACTGAAATCTGTTCGAGAAATCGAATGTTTGAGATAACGGGCAGTGTGTGTGTCATAAGAACCCTTACGAGGGGAAATAAAAATTCGTTTGAAATAGCGAATGTTAGAAATGAAGGGCAGTCGACATCGCAAATGTAAAATTTGTACTGAAAATGAGTGAAATGCTTGAGTATTTCGACTATCAACCAGAATTTGATTCATTGCAATCCATTGAATATTCTACCGTACATTACGTGATACGAATAAAGGATTGCGCTAAAGATGGTGTAAGGGAATTTTTTACCATGATGCACGCTGAGGATCATGGTAAAAAATTCCCCAATGCCATCTTTAGCGCAATCATCTATTTTTAAAAATGTCCACTTTTTGTTGCAATCAGTACAGTAAATCCCCGCGTATAAGAACCTACTTCCTTAAAAACCAGGCTGAATTAGTTCTTATAAGGTTCTTATTTGAAGGGTACTTTATGTAGACCTCTTAAGGGTTATCACCAAGAGATTTTTAGCCCCTTTTATTTGATTTTTGCAATGTTATTAAGGACCTAATCACTAATTCTAAGCTTCCAAATAGCAGAGGAGGAGGTTCAGATATTAACAGCCAACTGGGACAAAAGCGAACTTAATAAGGACAATAAAAAAATCAACTAATTACCCTTGTCCTAAGAACATAATTTTCCATCAAACTGAAACAGGTTCTTAATTACGAGGTGCATAATTTAGGAAAAACAGCCTGTAGGTTCTTATTTTTGTAGGTTCTTATATGCGGGGATTTACTGTATATCTCAGGAACTCATTTTTGCGATAATCATTCTCGTCTCTTTCATAGGCGAAAAGGAAGCTGCGAAGGAAAAACCTAAGCCAGTCGCAGTCGCAGCAACATAATTAGTAAGAACGATTTATATTTTGTGAATGTATAATTTATTATGCGATTTTCTTCTTGCATTGTATATAGAATTTAGAATATCCGAGAAGAATCAACAAAGAACCTTTAATTGTTCAAGAGTTCTCTTTTATTTTTTTGGTAAAACAAGGCATTAGGAGGTATTTGTTCAATCATTACAATATGACATAAAACTGCAAATTTTTGAAAGTATCACAAAATGTTGATAATGTAACAGATCTTGAAATTTATGTTTGTGCTTTTGTTTCAAGGGCTGCATTGATTAGTGTCGAATGTAACTTTCAACTTTAGAATCTCATAACTTGGTAATTTCTGAAAATAGAAAGCGATATTTTTGTTGGATTGCAAACATTGCAATATGATCTGAGGATGGAAGCAAAATAGACAGGAAGAGAGCTAATTTTTGTGCCTGCCTTCGATCTTCAAAGTATTTTGGACATTTTTCTATGGGCGTGGAAATGTTGGGCACCGAGAAGCGATGCCAAACCCAAGAAAAAGAACCTGTTTTATAACTGAATGCCCATTTTGGTAAGCACAGAAGCAACCTATCTGCCAGGCCATTGTAACTGGTACAGGTACTGAACGATTTTGCAACTTTTGGAAGCAATTTTTCTGGAAGTATCTTTTGAAAGAATGATGTAAATTAGAATTAATTAGAGTTTGGTGAAAGGGATGTGCCCAGTTGTCCACCTCTACGGTTGCCACCTTCTCCACCCACCATTTGACATGGTTCCTACAAATACATTTCCAACATACCTTCAATATTAAAAAAAACAAATACAGTATAAATAATTGTACTTTGAACAGAGTTTTGTTTTATACGACGTTTCGGGCATAAACCCATTATCAAGTGAAGTAAGATTAGTAGAATGTAGGATGAAAGAAGAGTAGATTCGAAAGATTATGATCGAAGGATAGGGAATCGATGTGACGCAAATGAAAGAATAAAAAGATAGGTAAGCATGTAAGAAAAAGGAAGAAAAGGAGTAGGCTGGAATAAAATCATTGTAAATAATTAAATTGTTTGTTAAGTCCTGCAGGGAAACGAGTTCCAAGTTTAAAAAGTATTTTAAAAGTATTTTAAAAATATTGTGCTTCTGTGCTCTTGAAAGTATTTTTGATTTCTTAAAAATTCTTTATGAAAATTTCATACCACTCAAGAAATCTTTTTAGAATGTGAAGAGTGATTTAGTACCTTCAATATAGCTATTATACATATAGATAATCATTTGCTGGACAAAAATGAACCCAAAATAAACAAAGTCTATGTTATAGTCACATTTATCAAGACATCAAAGTCATATAAAAACTTTTATAATAAGTTGAAATTCCTACAAATTGATAAATAATTTACCGAGTTGATACTCATCAATAAGCAAAGTAATGTTAATCCTATGAAAATAGAAAATAAAAAGTATGAAAATCTAGCGATATAATTACATCATTAAAAAAGGCACCAATTATCAGAAAAGTAATAGATCTAGGATTGAGATACACCCAAGCTATTCTAGCCCTCGTCACCCCATTAAGCATACATAACACACACTGCAATATTTTACACACTAATCACTTACATTAAAAGCCTTAAATGTTCTTGGGACAGTAGCATTTTGTGACAAATATTCTTCAAATGAATTGGAAATTACAAACAACCTCGTTCCCATGACCCAAAAAGAGGCTGTTGAAATCCAGCATGTATTGGAAACTGGCAGTATTGACGTAGGAAACTGGCCCTCGGAACCAGGTTGAATTACAAAAAGATTTTTAAAATGGTTATACATGCCACACTGTTTTAGAAAATGTTGAAAAGGGTTTCATCAAAATGTCAAAGAATTCATCAGAAAGCCCAGAAGGGCCTTTGGAAGGATCTCCAAAGACTTTTTTGTCACAAATTTTGTGTTCAAATACTTTGACTTTTAATATACTCCAAATTAAATTAAATACAAATACAGATTAATTTNCTTAAAATGCTATGAAAAAGATTTTAACTAATATAATAACTTTATCTTTCAAGACATTTTTATGACAGTTACTTCTCAAGTGTTTTCTTAGCAAACAAAAATTAGAATTTCCATTACAATCATAAAGCTTTGCAGCAACATATTTCCCATTCGCTCTTCTGTTTTTTTTAATGATTTTATAAAATAATGTACTGACCTTTCCAAATCCTATTTGCCGCAAAGACTTGTCCATTTGATGACCAGTAAAAACATGATCAGTCCAACGAACTCTGTCTTCGTGAAGTTTGCTGGCCTGTGCGTAAAAATTATAAAAACAACATTTGTCATAGAGCAAAATTTGTGGGCAATAAAATCTCTTTTCCTGTCTCATTTACATTGCATTCAGAAAATGCAAAAGTGCGATTTGTTGCTGCTCTTGATAAATGGATCTTTGCTGCAGCACGCGAAGGAAGTATTCTCTATTCCTGAATGTACGTCACGCGAGCTCGTCCCATGCTTTTTTGCATGTGCGCAACATTTTGGAATTTTGGTCAAAAAATCGCTACTAAAAGTGGCGTTTCTCTAAAGCAAGATGAAATTTTCCAAAATTTCAATCACTGTTATGCTTTATTGTGTCCCTTCTAACTTTTAAAGGTGACCTGAAGCGAAATTTTTTATTTGCAAAAGCCAATAGCCTAGTTGAACAACGAAGAACGCCGTTTTCAGTTTTTCCATATCATGTTTTGTTTTGGAATTATTACCCATTTTATGGTTGGAGCTGATGACGTCATTTTGTTTGCAAAAAGGCACGAAAGCAATAGATATCAACAACATTTCTTATAAAAAGCCCGAAAACCCAAAGATTTGACACTGGAATATCTTTTAATGAGGTCTATGACATTTCTAGGCGTGTTTTGTCACTCTAATATGCTTCAGCAGCAGGGTTAATTGCAAACATAGTCATTGTCGCCAGTTTTTCTACTCTCTGCCTATACTTTCCTTGTACATATACAAACAAAATTACGTCATCACTTCAAAACATAAAACAGCGAATATCTCCGAAACGAAATAAAATATTACAAAACTTTAAACGGTATCGCTAATCAAACCAGTCAGTCATTTCCTTTTACAAATAAAAATTTTCGCTTCAGGTCCCCTTTAAGACAATGTTTTATTTGGGTTAGATCGGCAAATGTGTAGAAGAAGAGGTTTTTGTTCAACAACACGTTAGTAAATTCTAACACGTTAGTAAATTCTGGAACCAAGGGGCTCGTTCTTTGTATACCAACACAACAGGGGTTAAAAAAACTCAAACAATTTTAAATACTGTACAGGGTGTCGCAAAAAATTGTTCGACTCTTGATTAAACATTAAAAAATAGCGATACAACGAACGGGCTTCATGGAAAGAAATCTTGCAAACCTGCTGAATATTGACGGAACTACAAGCTCTTGAAGTTCAAGTTTGTGCGAAAGCTGAAAGTTTCAGCTTTCGCACAAACTTGATCTTTAAAAGCTCATAACTCTGTGAATTTTCAGCGGATTTGCAAGATTCTTGTGTCTAAAATTAATTTAAGATTTTAGGAATAGGGGTATCTTAACATGGAGCCTGTTCATTTTATCGTTATTTTTCAATATTTATTCAAATGTCAAACAATTTTTTGAGGCACCCTGTAGAGGAGATGCATTTCCCATACCAATGAGAACTCTAGTTACTTACAGGTATCAGCTGTTTTTTACCAAATGAGTTCATTGTCTGTGTTTGAAGATCCAATTCCTTTGAAGTTCCAATTGAGAAGTTTGAATGATGTAAGGATTGGCATTTTGTTGGTCGAAGTCCCCTTGATAACTCCTTTTTTCCGGAGAATGCCTGTGTTTGCAAAAATTGTAAAGATGCATGATGTAGAGTGAATAAGAAATTGACATAAATTTGTTGACTTAAACAATTATAACACAAGTGCAAGATAATAAGCATATGGGATTTCTACTGTGCAGATGGACAGCTGCTGCCCTTTAGTTTAATGTGCTGTCCAATGACAGTAAAAGTCAGCATTTATGTCCCACAGCCAATAGGATTGCTTGTTTGCCAATTTTCTTAAATCCATCTCATAATCTCATAGCACCATTAACACTTTTGATTCAATAAGAGATCAGAGTTCTATTGTACAGATCTTTGATAACCATTCTATTGGCTGTTGATGCTGTTGGATATATAACTGCTGATCTTTATTGTTATTGGGACAGCACTTCAAACTAAAAGGCAGCAGCTGTCAGAGACGTAGGAACCGGGAGGGCACTGGGGGCACATGCCCCCCAAGATTTTGAAATAAACAAAGAAGTGCCCGTTTTGCTTCAGGAAATGCCCCTTTAGCTTATTGAAAAAAGTGCCCTTGAAGTGTCGTGCCCCTCCAAGTTTAAGATGCTTCCTACGGCCCTGGCAGCTGTCCATCTGCTCAATAGAATAGTAAAATGGGGGAAATTTTCCCTTCACATGCAATTTAGTTTACTTGTTGGAGTCAAAAGCCTGTTGTAATAGCAATAGAGTCTGAAATACACTAAAATACAATTAACAAAAAATGAACTAAAACTAAAGTCGAAATGTTTTGCAAAAGTTCTAGAAACGTAACAGAAGTTTCAGTCCTATTTTTATCTGCCAGTTGCTTGAAAATCTTTACCCTTTAAAAGCAAACTTCTTTTCCCCAGCTTCAGAGGTGATGTACGCCAAAACAGTGTTTTATATTTTCTTGAGTACATTTTTGCTGTGGTTGGTCCTGGGCAAGTCTAGGAATCTGGAGAAATTTCTAACCTTAAGCCTGGCCGTTGTTATGGGAAATATTTGACCAAAAATTCAGATCATTGCGCAACTTTGCACAGAGAAGATGGATCTGCCTGCAATATTATTTTCATTTCTTAAATAAAGTACAACTTTCAATGAAAGAATATACCGAGCAATGTGCATATCAAATGGATGGACTTGTCCAAATTTAATTTAAAATTTAATTTACCTGATGTGTTGTTGTTGAGTATTCTATCTTATTTGGTTTATCTTCAAAACATAGTGTAGTTTGATGAAATGGTCGCGATCCCTTTTGGTATGTTCCAGACTGCGTAAACGCCTTGGAGAAGTTCTCGAAATCACTCTTACTCCGCTGTCTAAAAGGCAGATCTGAAATTACCGTGATAAATTTTGAACGATTTGTAAGCACAGTTGTTTCATGCTTTCCTAATCTTGTAACTGATTCCATACTTTTGTTGTTGTTACCACATGTTCACAAATAATCGCAGTTCTTTACAGGGCTTCTCTCTTGTTTTGGTCACTTGTTCATTTGGCCTAGCCACTTCCTTATTCAAAATATTGATGTAACCTTGGTAACGCCTCGTTCTGAAACAAAAATATTCTACACGTGACTAAACACGTGACATGGGGACGATAGATTTCAGATTTGGGAAAAGTTCATGCTTAGTTTTCCAGATTTCAAGGGGGCTCCCAAAACTAGGTCCAAAAGTTCGAACGAAACTACTGCTAAAATTTACGATAGAAATAATAATAGCAAAATAAAAAGAACCCTTTATCGTCTCATTAGATGATTTAGACTCAGAGTGAATGCGAGAATGCTTTTTGGCTCCATCCAAGGAAAGAAAAACATGGACACCCGTGTCAGTTGAAGACTTTCTGTTTTAGACAAGCCCTGTAAAGGGAATCTACATAGTTAAAAGCTGGCCCGGGCCAAGTTAAAAATAACATATCTGATCTTTTGTGGAATTTCGAAGGTTTTCGAGAAGTGCACTGTGAACTTTTGGTGAACAAGTTACACTTAAATGATTAATATCGCCACTAGCAAGAGCATTTCTTTCTACATTCATTTTGGGTAGCGAGTGTAAATTTTTGGGAGTACCTCGCAATTTTTACATTCCCGTGGACCCTGTGCCTTATTTGTACCAAAGATTTCTTGCTAGAGAATTGAAAATTCCCACAGGAAGGCTGCAAGTGCAAGGTTGGGAAATTCGAAAGAGGCGCAGGATCTTGTTGTACCACTATCCACTTCGCATCTGCTTCGGCATGACGGGATACTGATGGCGGGACTGATGGGATGGGATAAAGAATTCCCCCCATTTGTAATTGTGGGCAGGTGCCGTGTCCGACTGTGCTTTGTTTTCCCGCCATAATGCTACGCACGCTCCTTTCTCTCACAGAAACAAAAGAGCAACATCAACAACTCAAACAGAACATCTTTGAGAAATTCCAATATGAAAAGTCATGGCTCAGAATGTTAGAATGTGGTCATGGAAATCAACGAACATTTCAACAAATTGGCCTTCTTGGCCCTTCTTCAAGAATCTCGAAGTGTTTTCTGAAATTCATTGAAATTGAACAGAAACATGTTTTGCTGGTTAAAGGGGGTTTAAGGATATGAAAATGATCTTCAAAAGTTGCAGCGATTACAGGCGCGCAACTACGGGGGGGTCCAGGGGGTCCAGACCCCTGCCCTTTTTTTCAAAAGGGCCAAAGTGCCCTTTTTCGGAAAAAAACTGTGTTAATCCGACGCATTGCAGGAATGTATTTCGACGGTTTCTTGCGATAAAGTATCGAAATTTTTTGAATTGCCAAGGTCTTTAACTAAATATTAGAGTTTACTATGTTGAATTTAACTTTTTTTTCCGAAATCATTTGCGATTTTTTCTAAACATGAGGCTTCAAAATTTGCAAAAAAGGCTGAAAATCTCAACATAATTTCTGCAACTTGTATGTCTTACTGGGTGCAGCAAAAGAACTTCACACGTTTGAAGATTTTTTATACAGAGACTACTTGATAAATTGGAATGAATAGAAGTTTGTTTGATACCCAAAAGGCTGAAATATCTTTGCAATTATTTTTCTATTTTTCTGAGCTTTAGAAATATTGGTAAAACTTGATTTACTAACAATCAGTTATTTCCAAATGCGTGAAACTGGCCTGAAAACCCCCGAATCAAAATAACAGTATAAAGAATCTCGTTACTCAACCACATTTTATTTTAAAGAGTTCAGAATCGAATCTTTATGAAGGCACTAAGGTATATGATCAAATACCTTTGATAAGATCACTTTTTAACCCTTTAGGGCAACTAAATGTATTTGCATATAGATCTAAATTAGGAGATTCCTTATAATAATTTTCACGCATTTTGAAGTGAAGGAATTGTCATGAATTTAATTCTATCTTTATTCCAAATGATGAGAAAAATATAAAATCATAAAAAAATACTGCAGCCTTTCGGCTATCAACCAAACTTTGATTCATCCCAATTTATCAAGTAGTCTCTGTATAACGAATGTTAAAAAATATGAAGTTTTTTGGTGCATCCAGTACGTGGCAAGCACTCCAGTTAATTGCTAAAAGACTACAAGCCGAGAGCCTTTCAAACGGGATTGTTTCTTGTCTTACCAGCCAGGTATTAGTTCTCTTCTCAGTTTTAATCTCTTTTCAAGATATGCGCTCTCCAATGATCTGGAGGTTGTGATTTTTAAAAATTTTCCCGGGTGCAAGCCCCCGGACCCCCTCATAACTCGCTTCGCTCGTGTTTCCTTTATCCACTTTCAAATCGCTTAACGCAGTGAGTTGACATCTTTATTGATTGGTTTGCTTTACAAAAGCAAATGTAAAAAAACTACCCCTTGATTTCTGCCTTCGGTTTCTGAGTTTGAAAATCGACTCTCAGGAGAAATAATTAGGAGCGTGCCCTTTTTCTGGTTTTGACCCCTGCCCTGTAAAATTTCTAGTTGCGCGCCTGNATAAAGTTATTTTTGTTTGAGTGTAACGAATTAGAAAATAACCGCATTTTTATACTAAAACTTCCCTAATTTGTTCTTATTTTGGGTTCAATCAATTAACATAAAGTTTCTACGATCGCTTCATAGTTTTTGACCAATGCACACATAAACAAATTTTGACATGAAAAAGAGGTGGTTAAATAAAAATCTTCTCATAGCAAGCCTTGAATCTAGTTTTTGCCATATCCTGATACTAGTTTCTTATAAACCAGTTTCTTCTTATATTATTATAAACATGTATCCAGAGTTGTCTTTCATAAGAATAAGAAACTGTTTCTAGGATCATATATATGCTCATATCTTTTTAATAAGAAACCGCTTGTAAGAAACTGTAGGTTACCCGGATAGAAAAGGCAAAGAAACTTTTGCAATTTGCAGCTTTAATTTTCCCAAGTCGCGCAAAAATGTTTTGATAGCAATAATTTCCCAAAATTTCAGAAACCAACCCAAGTTTCTTGTAAGAAATTACGTGTGGAGCAGATATTTAAATATGTAATTTCTGTCTCTGCAGGCAGCTGGTGCGGTCAAGGTCAATGCTTTATTTTAGTCGATTTAGCAAATTTTGAATTTTAATTTGTTTGATGATCAAAACCTACTTGTAGAGGATGACATCGAACCACCCGTGCCATTTTGTCCTCGCTTGCGGTACAAAGGCTTTGGCCTTTCTCGAGAGTGGTCATATTTCAGTGAAAGATTCAAGCCGTGTTTATGACTTGCCTTCATAAACCAGTCCACGGAAATGTAGTTCAACATGTAGACTATCAAGTAAAATAGCTACCTACGTTTTTAAAGAAGACAGAAGTCTGAAGAGAGGGTGAAAAGAAGTCGGAGAGCATGATGGAGTCACCGAACCCAAGCCCAAGAAGATTGAAATTTGAGCAGCTCAGAGCTGATTATGAACTGTTTCTGCAAACATTTGAGAGTGAGTATGCAGTGAAGTTCCTGGAACATCCATAGGTGGACAGAATTAGCTATCTTCCTTGCAGTATTTCTCACAAATTTTAGTCAAATTTCGCGAATTTATTTTAGCTTTTCGAACAGGGTCACGCTTTCGTCTCTGCAGGGCGCTGGGGAGGAGATCAATTTCTGCTGCTGCTGTCCCCCCCCCCCCAGAGTGAGGGTCATAGGGGCTGACGGTTCACGGATTTTGGCCCTTTTTGGACCTATTTTACAGTTTTGGCCATAAAAATAATGATTTTACTGTTCCTTTCTCTCTCCAGTGCTTGCAGATTTCTTCACTAAATATGATTGGAGATCAGAAGGCAAATTGTTACCAAATTTAAGATACGTCTACGTAAGAATATCCAATTCGATATAATTTTGGGGAGAACTCCACTAATTTTCACTTTTACCATCGGATTTAAGGTATTAGAATTAGCTTTTAGTTTTGGGATCAGAAAAATGATAATGAGGCAGTCGTCTGCAACATATATCATAGAACCGATGTTGTAACTTATATATGCAACACATGGAAAGATGTCATGACGGTTTTAGCTGAATTTAGAGGCATTTTTTTGTTTTTTCTGAAATATTTTGGCAGCTTTACAATTTTGTATACCCCCCCTCCCGCTGCCCCTACGACTCCCACCAGAGAAGTTTGAGGAGTTATCTTGGTCTGGATACTGTGAGATCCCCCTATTGTCAAAAACAAAGAGATTCAAGTAAACTTTGATTGGTTCATCTTAATTGGAGCAGGCCTTCAAGGAGAGTGCTGGTATTCATCCAGACAGCATAACGTCACATCACCGTTGAAAACGTCCTGCCATCTTGTTTTGGGGGTAAATCTTCAGAAATCTATGTAGGATAGCGTCAGTCAGACAAACCAATGAAGTAATTGCACAAATAGTGTAAGCTGTTCTTGAAAGCAAACAATAAATTTACTCCAAGAAAGCTGTGAGAAACTTGCATTTGCGATGATAATTTTGTAAACAGCACCTCAAACTACATCAGTTGTAAATTGTTTGTTGAAGTCAAACTTCTTTTTGATGTTCTATCTGCGAAAGTTTTCAGTGATTTGAGCAGCTTCCCAGCTTTTTAGAATTGATTTAGTTTGATAAATAAACAAGACACTCTCAAAATCCCAGTGTGATGGTATGTTTTGAAATGGCTTAATTTACTCCAAGTCTGATTTTTTAGCCTGAATTGATCACGTCATGTGACATGTCGTCTGTATGAATGGGAAGGTCTGAGAGTGATTCACAAGAAATAGAATTGACAAATAAATATTCACCTACTGTAAAATATATTTTCATTTTCATATTGCATGAAATCATCTTACTTAAAAAAGCACAATTCACTAAAAATAGATGCTTCATAACACCCAAAATTACGTAGCATGAAAAAAATACCCACACCGCCCCTCTTCAAGTCCAGACAAAACAACAGAAGCACAGCGGAAGGTGAAGACCATGGCAAACCGGGGGGCACTCGACATGAATGACCTATGCGCAATATTGAACCACAACAAGCAGAGGCTTCCATAGTGTGACATGAATCACGCATGCCGGAAAGTATCCCCAATGATATCATTATTTCAAATAGCTAACAAAATTTCGACGAGAATTGATAATTTCTACACAGTTTCTCACAGATTCTCCTGGGTAGGTCAGGTGACTGCACTGTGCAGGATTTGTCAAAGTGCAGGAATCACAAACTAAGCTAAGGGGCCATCAACATTTGATTCTCATATTTCTAGCAGCACTGGGCCGCTAACTTGAGACTTGAGAATTCTTCTTACTTAGAAAATTGTCATTTAGTTAATCATACAAATGAGGAATTCATTTGATGGACCATGATGATTAACCAGGCCTTGTTATTTGAGGCGCGTGGCCACGCGCGCGCGCCTCGTCACGCACCAAAGTTTTTCTAGGTGCGTGATTCTCCACTCGCCCTGGTTTAAAATTTCTTATAAATTCACGCGCCTCAGCGTTTCGTTGATTTTTTTGCCTATGATATTTTGTCAAGATAAGAAACTATTACATATTAATGTTTGGGTTTCCTTTTCGCAATTAATTAAATGACTAATCCCAATTCAAGAAAAACAACAAACGAAATGAAATGACTTCTAACTGTTTCCTGTGTGTGACCACCTAATCTTCTCACTTAATTTTTTGTATTGGCCCTACATACTGAAATAAAAGAGCGAAACTTTGGGTCACGCCATAAAGATTGGTTAGGCAAGGGAACGAAACGAAATTTTGAAGCAAGCAGTGGATATATATCTGCAAAAAAAACACAAAAGACGCCTTGCAAACATCGATGAAGAGGAGCCGATAAAGAAACAGCGACTCGATTATGAACAAGATGCAGATACTATCTCCAGCTCTTCATAGGACGAAGATCGTATCGAAGAATAAGTCAATCGCTTAAGTACTTAGTCATTTATAGTGTTATCCTTAACACAAAAATATCACGCACCACCTCATTTTATATGGCGCGTGATCTGTCACGCACCTACTAAAAATCAAACGACAAGGCCTGATTAACATTACCCTGTGACCGCATAAGGGGGCAATCACCATCTGACAAAAAGATGCCTAAATTCTTCATTCCTACGTTCTTTTTTTCAGAGCCAACACAAATATATAGATACCTGCGAAGCAGACATGCTCTTTCGGTAAGGGTAACATATTTAAACTCTTTTAAAACCATTTTCTTGTGGATTCTTCTAGAATTTTATGATTTGGAACTAAATTCGTACTTTATGTTTATATCCTATGTATATACTTCTTCTAAGCGTATTTTTAAAAACTCACCTGTAAAAATGTTCCTATGTATATATTTATGTATAGCAAATTATATTAAATATTCCAGGATAAAGTTTAAATTTGATAGCAATTTTTGATAATTTCTTTAAAATTGCTTTCACCACAAGACAAATGTTTTTGGAAATTTGTTCACAGCCAAACAATTGAATGAGAAGATAGCAACAGATTGAACTCAACATTTTGGCAAAGCAGTAGCCAGAGAAAGCTGTTAGTGGGTCAAATTTCGATTTCACACGCAAAAAATGTCTTTTCCGCAGGTGGATTTTTTTGCGCCAGGTTCACCTGTGGAGAACCAGCTTCTATTTTAACAGCCATTGTATTATTATTTCAGCCATTATTTCTTCATCGTTCATTATCATACATGAAAGAGAGAAGAACCAAGAAAAATGGAAATGACAAAGATAGAAGGTATTTCTGTTCACCATTAGTTATACTGTAGGTGGTTCTTGAAAAGTCTTTTTTGGTAGTGCAAACGCTTTAGATTGGATTGCAGTCTGAAAGCATTACACCTGAGAGTCATGATAATATGCATGAAACGTGCAACTACATGCAAATAATGTCTGTCTGACTCAGGCTTCAGCTTGGTCTGGGTTATTTCTCATAATTTTGTATAAGTCATTGATGAAGAAACATTTTTGGATTATTTCTAAAAACTGTTTACGAGTTTAAAAAATTCTAATGCCAAGTGTTTTTGTCAAATCACGCCAAAAGTATTTTTATATTAACCCTGAACAGCTCAATTAAATTTTGGTATTTTTCTTATCATCGTCGGTAACTTGGTTGTAGAGCTATAAATCAGCAAGTGTAAAGTTTCCTCTTAGGCCTAAACCAGAGCTTCTAGTAAAGAAGAGCTAACAATTTTATGGAAGGCAGAAGCATGTCTGCCATCAACATTCAAAGCTGATATGCCTCATGATTTTTATTGTTAGGAACCGAGAGAAAGACATTCTCAAGGGACGATCATATTACATTATCTCATTCATTAGGAGATTTTTTGCTGTGAATTTACATCAAAGTTGTAATTTTAACAATAACTGGTTCATTGCAGTAAAGGTAAAGAATTTCCTTGACCAATAGCAAACAGTGATACAATTTCTTGAGGAAAGTCTTTGATTTTGTTTCTCTTAGTTTTGTTCAATCAAAATCAGCAGCAAATTGTTTGCTGAAAATATCGACGGTTGCCATTCTGTAGGGTTTCTTACCATCTCAGGGGTCTAACAATGGCAGCTCTTGTTTGGGCCTAAGAGTAAATTTTACTTTTGTTGAATTATAGCTCTTCTACCAAGTTACTAATAATGGTAAGAGAAATATCAAAATTTAATTTAACCATTGAAGGTTAACATTAAAATTAGTTTTGTGTAATTGGGTTTAAACTCATGGCGTCAGAATTGTTCAAACTTGTACAGTATACAGTTTTTTGGGACACCCGGTATATACTGTAGCGTTGATTAGAGGTCATGCTTATTTTTTAACGTTTTGGTGAAATTATTCAATGATGTGTAAGAATGATGGTGCATGATAATTTTCAAATTATATATATGATTCTCTAAAATTAACTTCAGCCTCAGTCAGTTACATTTTTCAGCAAAGTTGGATTTTTTTCAAATTGGTTAGATGGTGTTTGCAGTGAGATTTCTCAAAAATACCCACCTGCTACATAAAAATGTTAATCCCACAGTTGCGCAGCATCAATTTCGTAGTTCAGCTTTCAGTGATGAATTCTTTTTATCCTAGAAAATCATTCAAAATTGACTCCATGTTGGGGAAGAAAAAGTTGAAAATGCTAGATGTTATTACAAACAATGATGATGATGATGATGATGATGAATGCAGGTACAACACATGTTATTTTTAGATCTTTTTTTTTATATTTGAACAGAAATCAAATTTTATACCAGGTGCACCAAAGAAGTTCCCACTTTTGAAAATTTGTGCCACCAAAATTTCTTATGATTTGATAAAATTTTTAGTCCCTTTTTCAAACATTTTGCTAACCAAGGAATTTTTTGTAAAGTCGAATCTACCTATATTTGCAGTGCTCATGAGAATGTGAAAAAATCGCAAAAATACTTCAGTCTTTCGGCTATCAAGTAAAATTCAATTCATTCAAATCCATCCATGAGTATTTTAAGTGATACGAGTTTTCAAAAGTGCAGAATTTTTTCTGGTGCATCTGGTAGGAAGGCAGGATTCAGAAAATTGTGGGCAATTAAAGGTTCAAGAATGGAATTATACAAGCATTTAAAATGGCTAGAGAGGATAGTGTTTGGATTTGGCCTTAAAAAATTATAGAACTAAAGTTTGTCTCAAATTAGAGGTCACGTGAGATTTGCAGCAACGCAAAATTGCTAATGCAAAACCCTTCAATTAATTTTATTCATGAGCATTTTCACGTGACATCTTGAAACAGACATTAGTTTTGTGTGGAACAGTCTCTCATAGAAATATTTGTGAAATTTTTTAAAGTTGTGTATAATTTTATTGTAGGCATATTTGTTGAGAAATGTGAGTGATCCATGAAAGTTAGATTGTATTGTCTTCTGTCTTTTAGCAACAGACAAAAAGAGAAGTTCCTGAACATCACATTTGCTGGATTCTTTCATGGACCAGGTTTTTATATTTTATTTCTTGCGTTAAGTTTATCATTTGTTTTAATACACGATGTCATAAATATATATATTTTTTTTTATATTCAATATAAAATTTTACAAAAAAAACTACTTACTACACTACTTACAAACTACTTTACTACACTACAAGGGCGATACCAGGGAGAGCAGGAGACCATGACTACTCCGCAGTCATTAAAAGAACATCTAACTAAACTAAAATTAAATATACAGTTACGAAAAAATACATATAAACAATTTTTACTGATGAATACTACAGTTGGTTTCACATTGAATGCTAGGC
This sequence comes from Aurelia aurita, assembly GCA_004194415.1. Classification (NCBI taxonomy): domain Eukaryota; kingdom Metazoa; phylum Cnidaria; class Scyphozoa; order Semaeostomeae; family Ulmaridae; genus Aurelia; species Aurelia aurita. The sequence goes on along the minus strand of REGM01000244.1, from coordinate 414,374 downwards.
TAACTTTGGGCTAACCCTGGCTAGGGTGATCTGAGCATTCAATTTAGGATTGGATGAAAATTTTGTGCCCTATGTGCCTTACATCCAACGTGAAACAAACGTACTAGCAAATGAAAAAGAGTAAGGGACTTAGCAACGATGTGGTGTGAAACAAAAGTTTAGAATTATCTTAGTCAAACCGACCAGTTTTGTGAATGAAATTTAGAGTCAATTTGAGAACATGTTTATTAATGTCACTAGAAAGGTCTTTATCGCCATACAATAAAAGTTGTATCAGGATGTTGTTTGAAAGGCTGTTGATTTGAACAAATGGCCGTAATACTACTGAAATGCCAGCGAGAAGATCTCGTCTTTGGATGTCAAAAGAAGGGCAAAGCAGCAAAAAGTGCTCCGTATCCTCAATACCGTCATGCGTAGGGCATATTGGGTATATGGTGTCCTTAAAATTGTGCTTAAATTTGTGAAAATTTAATCTACTAAGGCCGACTCTTATTTGGGAAAGATACGACAAACCTATTGGGTCATGAATCCCAAAGACAGATTTTGCAGGAGGACGAATTATTGATAGAAGCTTTGACTTAAAAACAGCAACGGACGGAGACTCATAAATATTTTCATAATCATTAAGCTAGATTTTTTATGAAAGAAATACCTCTTTTTAGACAAGATAATTTGTGTTACATTTGGTAGTCTCTTAGTAATTGTACAGTGGGCAAGAGGGCAATGAAGAATTCATTTCGAAATCTACAAAAAATTGGTACAGTGTATGTCTAAATTTATGTTCAGGAAGAAGGCTGGAACCAGCGAGAATTCATCAACTGAAACAAAAATTCCATTGTGATCTGCTGATCAAAAGCAAGTCGACGGCACCAAAATTTGGTTCAAGAAATGACTAAAATATTTCCACTGTTGTAATAGTACTCTTGTTTTTCTTACAGAATTTGGTGAAGAGATCTTCAACACAAGTGACTTGAGCAAGCAGTCTTCACTGAAAGATGAATTTATAGATGTAAATTTGCATCTAATCAAAATTTTAACAAGGAAGAAGAAGGTGAGTCTGAATGTATTTCTCTAAACATGGCAGCAAGGAACTTTTCACCAGGATGCATTTCGTTTCAATTATGAATCATTAACAATTCTAAAGGGATTCAATTAAAGAATGCAATCCATCTTGGTAAAGAGTTCCTTGCCACCTTTAGCATACTATAATAATCTATTGTGTTGAGTTTTAGAGCCATTTGTTAAATATTATCATCTGTCACTTATCAAAAGCAAATCGTTAGATGAGATCCCGAAGAGAAGAGACAAGAATCAAAATGCTGCCAAATCCTTTTGCGTCCTTTATAGGGCACGGCATGCAAGGTCTGATGGTGGAAAGCAGATCACGTAATACTAAAATTTGTTTTGTGTGAACGTCAAGGCTTTAACAATATTTGTTTGCAGAGATTCTCTGTGCTTCGCCTTTGTGCTGCAAAATGATTGAAAATTCATTGCTATCAGTACATAATTTGTTATCGTACTGTTATTCAACTAGACTATCGTACTGCTATTATATTTGTTATCGTATCGTATCGTGGCGCTCCCTGTATCATATCGTATGGTTATTCAGCAGACGTTGATTCTTTACACAGAATGAATCTTCATTATGTGCTCTTTATTTTGGATCAAACATAACACTTACTTTCATTTATTTCAAAGGGTGAAGAATTTCCTGTAGATTCTCTCGACCTTGGAAGGTGCACATCAAAATGGAACCCAAGTTCACAAGCCCTGTCAGCACCCGCTTCGTGTTCGATATCCATCCCACGTCGAGCATTTAGAGAAGATGGCCGAGCTGTTAAAACTTTCATTTTGTCGATCCAAGTTACTGTACCTGTAGCAAAGAAACCCAACAAACGAACATCTAGGAAGAAATTGAATTCCGACGAACAGAGTCAGTCGGATAGAGACACAGAAGGTAAGCACTTTTTTGAGTATTTGCAATTTTCGTGCGTGGCATTTTCACATTTTCTACGATGTCCCAAAGCAAAAATAGACCTATTCGGCTAAGATTTGTTTGCACCCAATTCAAGCCAAGTGGATCAATCTCTTGATAATACAGTACATCCTTTAGTTTCTTTAGCATATTTCGTGCCACGAGACCCTTTTGGCAGATTAACCTAAAAGGTGGGAACTTGGGTACTCTCGGGCTGAAACCTTGAGACATCGGTAAAAATGTGTAGTTTAAAGGAAAAATACAATACGAGTCATATTTAGGAAACATAATTTCTCATGTTTCACATTTTAAGAACCTCGAAATTAATATATTGGGGGGGGGGTCTGGAATAAAGATGTCCTGTGTGGATTCTTTTCCATAAAAATTAAAAGAAAGAGTAGCCTGATGACACTGGAGTAGCCGTCCTGGGGCCTGGGAACTAGTTTATCCTAACAATGTCAGTTGTTCCCAGATCCCACACCTGCGTGCAGACTATACCCTCAGGAAAAGGTATAGTCTGCGCAGTGGAGCTCAATTTTGTGTAGTGCGTGCGTCAGCATTTATTTCGCAGTATTGATAACAAAAGAGAACTGATTGTTGTATTAGCCAATAACATCGCTTCCCCTGACTAGGAAGCAATCAGATTTGAGAACCGATATCATGTGATAACATCTGAGATTTCGTTTTGTTTACCAAACAAACATTATGAAAAAGACAATGCGCTGGAATTTTAAGTACCCTTACGCAAACAATCAAAGACGTCAAGCACAAAGGCTCATTCAAACTGTCCATTCAAATGAAATGCTGATGCGCGCACTACACAAAATTGAGCTCTACTGCGCAGACTATACCTTTTCATGAGGGGGGTATAGTCTGCACGCAGGCTAAAGAAAGAGAGAGCTCCCAATGGATTTTGCTCTTGCCAGGTATCACTGAAGTGGAGTTCTAGTGGTAGAGACTTTCGCTAAAATGATCTTTTTCTATACAGACTCTGCAAGCACAATTTCTGAACCGCCATCAAAGAAATTCAAACATCAAGTTTCAGAAATAAGCGAGGATACCTCAATTCAAGAATGCAAGAAACGCGTTTATACCGCAGAATTAATTGTTTTCGACAAACATAAAAACTGCTTGCTAACAGACGGTGAATATGAGTTGCTCCTTCACAATTACTGGATGCAAGATGGAGAAGAACCTCCTCCGCAAAAAGGCAAGACTTGGGAAAACGGATTTCGAAATAAGGTATTTTTCTTCTTTTGTAATCGATAGGAAGTTAAGCTCAAGTGCTTTCAACTGCCAATTTTACTACAGAGTGTTCAAAAAGATTGTGTGATCGTTGCCGAAATGTGCAGTCATTGCTTAACCATTAATTTTAACAACAAGTATGTCATTTGAAAGGCTAGCTGAGATGAGAAATATACTGGGTGTCCCAAATAAAAGGTAACAGATTTTATCAGGGCTAGCGATGCCAATTTAGCTCCCATCAATTCGCAATGACTTTTAAGGTACCTTATTTATTGATATTGTTGCTTCCAATGTTGTAATATTATTCTTGAAAGTTCAAAGTTGACTCCCCCTCCAAACCAGAGCTTTGGCACTTTAGCCTCAGCAAATTCCTGAAGCACAGCGAAATTTAAGAATCACAATGAATGAAAAATTAAGAAATGCATTATAGGTGAGCTGTAACAATTACCTTACAATATAATCTAATTTTTGTTCAAATTTTATCCAAGGCTATTATTGATTTATTCGCTGTGCTTCAAGAATTTCCTTGGGCCAAAGCGGCAAAGCTCTGGTTTGGAGGTGAAGGCAAATTTAAACTTTCAAGATTAATCTTTCAACTTTGGAAGCACAAATATCACTCAGCAAGGTATCTTTGTTCAAGTTAACTTTTCAGGATTAGTTTAAAACTTATTACGAATTGATTGGAACTAAATTGGCATTGCTAGCCCTGATCAAATCTGTTACCTTTTATTTGGGACAGCTGGTATTTCTGAACCGAAAAGTTTTACTTATCTTACGATTTGCTTTGACCAGTGTCAGACGGCAATATTTAGAAATTGTTTGCTCGTTGTGCCTTTTCATTGACAATGTTTCTTTATTTTAGCTTGGCCCATTTGAGATGTTCGCGTTCGGCCCAACCATCAAATTCAAACTTGCATGGAAAGACAAACCTGTGGCACCTTTTCAAACCAGATCCGTTGCGCTAATTGAGAAACTCTCAAAGCAAAACAAACACAAGAAGAACCAACAAACACCTGACCAACAGACAAATGAGCAACAACAAATACAACAGCAACAACAACAACAACAACAAGCTCCTTCGCAGCAACGCGTCTTCTATCAATTCATCTATAACAATAATACAAGACAGCAAACGGAAGCCAGAGATGATTATTACTGTCCATGGTGTTCGCTGGATTGTCTTAGATTATACAGTTTGCTGAAGCATCTCAAGACTTGTCATAGTAGATTCATTTTTATGTATACGGTATGTATGTTTACGGTATGTTTGTATTTAATCAGTATATGATAATAGTCCTATCGTAAGGCAGGACCATTATCATATACTGATTACTCATTTTTTGTCAGAACGATTGCACATTTTTTACTTGAATCAGCCCATAATACTACAAGAGGTTTTTGAGTTACACCCATTTTTTTGTTAGAAACAGCTTATAAGAAACTGTAGGCTCAATTTTTTTAAAGTTAAGAAACCGTGCTACATGGATTGAAAAAACCAAGAAACTTTTGTAATTTGCAGCATTAGATTTTCCCAGGTCACTCAAAAATTTGTTGACACTGTGCAGTAATAGCAAATTGTTCGACATTGTTTTAAGTGCGAATTAAAATAAATTAACTTTGCATTTAGGCTATTAAAAATATGAGAAACCCATAAGAAACTTTTTGTAGCAAAAGTGTCCTGAAATTTAAGAAACTGCCTACCAGCCCTTACCTAAGTTTTAACATTTTAGCAACAGTGGTTTCGCAATCATCTGCTGGATTTACACTGTTTTATAAAATACATGGCTAAAAATATGTAGTTTTTAAGATGTTAGGGTCTTTGATACCTTTGAACGAAAAGAAATTTTAAATGTTAGTAGCTCAAAATAAATTTTACTGATTTGTTCAAAAGTTGACTTTTTTCCTGATTCGCCCGATATATACTAACCCAACCTCTGCATGTCTTTTTGTGAGACAATTCAGAAATACGCTAAGACTTGGTTGAACGTTTCATTTTCAACCATATGTCTTTAAACAAATCCATTGCAAATAAATAGATCTGGATTGCAAAATACATAGTAATAAATACATAATACATAATAATGATTCAGTTTGAATTTTAACGGTTTTTTAGGCCAATTCCCCCATCTACTGAAAGCGACTTCTGTAAGAGAAATGTATAGTTTCTTCCGCCCGCTTTGGCCCAAATCTTCCTGTTCATCACATCCTTTCTCAGTTAGTCTTCCTCAGAAATATGTCCTGTTCAACGTATTCTTTAGGACTGATTACGCCTCGGATTTTGCATGGTTGCTTCCACGTTAAACGATTAATGTTTCTCTGTGGCAATGAGCTATGCTATATTGAATGCCTTTTAGTTTTACACGAGAGATAGAATATACTTTTTTCTCTGGAGTAAAAGGCTTACATCAATACTAAACTGCATTAACAACATTACGTTTAAAACCATTCTTCCTTGAAAAAGCGTTAGGAGGCCCATCACTGTTAAACTTTGGTGGAATAAACCAATGCAATGTTACTCCTATACTGGGTGAGTCAGAAAAATGTATCCACTGTTTGAAAAATCGCACAGCAAAAGCTATGCAACCAATTTGTAAAATTTCAATTCCATCATCTTCTTCATGCTTCAACTTATTTTTTGAGATTTTTCTCTTAATTTTAGAGGTGCATTATTTCCTTCTGAAATCAAGATTTAGTCGAAAGTCCTCAATTTGCCAAAAACAGCCAAAAATGGGCTATTTATTCACTGTCATGTAAATTTTGACTTTTTGATGCTCAGCATAATTTCAATTCTTCGGTTTCCGTATCGTTAGAAAGCAATGACTGAGCTTAAAAAACATCATTTTACCATTTTAATGGTTTGAAAAGTGGATTAAATTGAGCAACTCACTTATAGTTTTAGCCAAAGCCCATGGAAGATAGTTTTCGAGAATTCTTGATTTGAAATTAAGATTTTACATTGTGAATTGTGAATAAATTCTCAACATTAAGTTAAACTCTCAGCTAGACAACGGAGTAATTTTTCAAATCGGTATTATTTGTTTTGTAGTACGATTTTTCAAACTGGATAGATTTTTCTGATTCCCCCTATCAGGGCATGAAAAAATATTTCCTTCCTGCGACCAGACAAAAATCATGCTTAAAGTTCCTGCAAGAATAGAAAAGAGACAATATCTAGCTTTCTTAAAAAAGGTCAGGTTCCAAAGATAGTAGTTCGTGTAACCGGTTCTATGTAAATGCAAGTAAGACATCGTGAAAAACAAATGTGGATGAAGTTGGGACCCCATAAAAGAAACTGTTTATGATTTCTAAAAAGCATGAAGGAAACTTGAGTGATTTTATCTCATACCTGTTGTATAGAATGTGAATAGAAACTGTACATGAGATTACATGAGATACAATTTATGTTAAGTAACTTTTGCTTGACTGCATCAGTTGTTTCTTTCTCATGAAAAAGTGAGAAACAGTAATATATACATGAAAAAAAGATACATTTTGAAAAATTTCCTGCAGGACATTATGAATTGAACATTTCCTGCGACCGCCCGGTCACATGGTCGGGTGGGTTTTCATGCCCTGCCCTCGATATATAATAAGACTTTGGAATAAACTCTTTGCCTTTTCTTTCAGTCGCTATCAAAGGGTGCACGCATAGATGTCTGTATCAATGAAAACTATGGATATTTATTTAACGGTAGAAACAAGATAATACCAATAGGTTGCAGTGGATATCCAACTAAAAGGCAGCCTGCAACTGAAGAGATTGTGTCGAGGTAAGCCTGAACATTTTCTTGAAAGATGTCAAAGCTATTGGATACCAAAACTGCATAAAGATGCCAGTTGCGAAAATAATTAGAGCGACAGAGTAGGAACGTTGTAGCTGGACTTGCCCAAGTCATAAGACGACTTGGGCTAGTCCACGTTGTAGAATGCTGCGCAGGGGAGACGTTGATGAAAGTAGCTAGTTTGAAAACGTTTGAAAATGTTTGAAAACTTGAAAATTTCGTTGATTGAATTAAGCTTTTGCTAAATTGTTTAACCTGTCACCGATCACCGCAATTTGTCAAATAAGATCCGATTGAGGAGAAACGAGATTTAAAAAAACATGAATTTGAAATAAGCACTTCACATTTCAAACATTGCAGTTTAAAAAAAGAAGCTTTTGATTTTGTTATGGTTTGTCTTGTCGTGGCTATAGAGCTTTTCTCTCTTTGTTTATTTTCTACATGTTACTTAATCCCTTTCCTTGCTTAATCCCTTTCCTTACTTTGTCCCTTTCCTTACTTAGTCCCTTTCCTTACTTAGTCCCTTAGTTAGTCCCTTTAAAACCTTAATCCCCTGGCTTTCCCACGTTCTGGTTTTTTTCCGGTAGACGCGTCACAAAACTGGTGCTCATAGCATGAAAAGTTGCAACTTTGAGCCCCCCTAGCTCCCTGCAAAATTTCTCAAAATAAGGCAACACTTGATATCCTGTTCCTTTGTCCTTACACTCTCGATTTATCGTTTCAAAATGTTTATGTGGTTAAGCACTTCCTTGTATCAGATTGCACGATGACGTCATTGTACGCAGTTTCTGCTCGGTCGGTTCCCATGCTATCATGGGTGTTAAGAAACGCGGTAGTTATTCCTATAAAAAAATTTCCCCATGTGTCCCTATGCCCATTCCTCCCTATATCCCTATGCCCGTGAAGGTTGTCGTTGTTGTGCCTGGTTTTCCTTGTTTCCCTGTGTTCTGATTTTTCTTTCTCCTTCTCTTTCCCCTGACGCAACAACAACAGCCTTCACGGGCTTAGGGACACTGGGAGGAAAAGATTTTGTATGAATAACTACCGCATTTCTTAACGCCCATGATGCTATTAGTAGTTCTTGCCCTCTTAAAGACCCATTGCTAACCATGATCCTTTGTGGCGCCAAAGTCGACTTTCGTATGATACGAATTGTCAATTAATATGCATCTCAAAACGATCACAGCTGGCTTTTCCGTGCCAATTTGCGATGAGTATTGATGCTAGACTCAGTCTGTGTTATGATAGCTGGCTAAAGAAGAATGATTCATTATTCTGTTGAATAGCCGGAGAACTTCATCAGCACATTTTAAGACCCATTGCTAACCATGATCCTTTGTGGTGCCAAAGTCGACTTTCGTATTATCTGAAAGTAATTTCTGGCCTAGGTTCTCTTTGTCTTGCTTTTCATTCGGCGCACAAAGGATCATGGTTAGCAATGGGTCTTTAATAGAATTGCTCTGTCTCCTTTCAGGCCTTACAAAGAAATAGAAGACTTACAAGAGTTTATAGAGCCTGACTGTACAGATATCGATGGCGTAAAACCGTTTTTTCAAGGTCATGATAGGTATGTTGTGACAACCTCCATTCTCTTTTATCCTTAAACCTTCGTTCTGAGTTTTTTCATCAAGAAATTACCAGGTGATCCAGAAAAATGTATTCACTGTAAACATTTATGATTTGATACTTGGTCAAATCCAACAACAAAAATTTGATTTTTGCCACCTTCTTCTCGACTTGTAGTCAATTTTCCAATATTCTTAGATCGAGAAACGGCAATCAAATTTTTTAAGGAGATAACTTCGCCAGGCAAAGAGAAAGCTCTTCAAGATTACTCGGGAATTTGGAAGTGGATTAGCTGCAATCTGTTGCACGCACGGTCCTTCCCTTACTACCGGGTGAGTCAGAAAAACAATCCCCGTTTGAAAGGTCACTGCTCCCTGGATATCAAAACGATAATATTGACAAATATATTATTTGATGGTTGACATGTTCAAATATAATTTAAAATTCACCCGACTGAAATCAGCCACTCCGTTCTGAAATTATGAGCGATTTTCTGGAGAAAGCCCCTTCAAGAAACCTTCAAAACAGGCCTAAAATCACGAGCAAATTTCCCAAATATTTCTGCCTTACAGCAATGACTTGCACATGCTTTAGCACGTCTTATCCTCTTGGGTGAATAAAATCTCCGAGAATAATGTTGTTTTATTCCCAGGGATTGCACTTTCATCCTCCCAAAGGGATAAAACGTGCTAAAGCATGTACCAGTAATTGCTATTAGGGAAGAAATATGACGGAAATTTGGTCGTGATTTTATGCCGTTTTTGAAGGTTTCCTGGAGGGGCTTTCTTGAGAAAATCCCTCATAATTTCAGAACGGAGTGGCCGATTTCAGTCATGTAAAATTTAGAATTTGATTGAACATGTCCACTATTAAACAATATGTTTACCAATATGATTGCCTCAATATCCAGGGAGCAGTGGCCTTTCAAAAGGGGATTATTTTTTCTGACTCACCCGGTATATTTTTGGAATTGTATTTTATTTTCATGTTAAAGATGTAATGGTAATAGACTTGTCTATAAACAGAACAAAGAAAACACTCATACATAGCATTGTTTCTTTAGCTATCCATTGTTCACTGCTCGTGTGCAACTTCGATTTGAAGCGGATTTTTTTAGATTTTTTTCTCTTAACAAATGAGAGCTTTTAACCTTGCACAAACCCTTTAAAAGGTCTGTTTCAACCAGCATGCTTCGCACTTGTCATCTATTTGTTGTCACATTTTCATGGGTCATGAGAAGGGCGACAACAAAGGCCAACCAAGAGATGCAATGCATGCTGGTTGAAACAGACCATTTAATAATGAGGACAGGAGGGCTTATTGTAATCTTAGTCAGCAGGAGTTAATTTGTTACAATTTTTATCTTTTGCAGAGTGTATTACCATTCTGAAGGATGCATTCCAATGAAACCATCAGAAATTGATTATGATAGCGAAAATGAAAAAACTCCTGTTTGGCTTAAAACACAAACGGATTACGTAAGCATTTTATCAATTCTTCTTTTCATCAATATACACATCTATTTTGCTGCTATTTATACCCTATTCAAACGAACTATAGATTACTCCAAAAAGTAGATTGCATTTTAGCCACATAATAGACCATTACGGAAAAGATGGCGTCGGGCGGGCATCTGACCAAGATGCATTGCGTTCTATGATGGAATTAACAGTGATTCTATAGAGATTCGATCATCAAACGCAATGCATCTTGGTCAAATGCCCCCCGACGCCATATTTTCCGTAATCATCTATTCTTATGTCTGATTGTCGTCACCTTTCTTTAGCATATTGTAGCAAGAAGAGGGTTGGGGATTTTTTCACTGCAGTATCACGTAGTCATGATTTGAATTGATTCCTGGTAAATCCTTGTTTTTCTTACTTTAGATGATCGATGAATTTACTGATGTGAATGGAGGTGAAAAAGAACTGATGAAAATTTGGAATATGCATATCATGAAGGGGTGGTAAGCAACTACTGTTATTTTTAAATTACTTGTCTTATTGGAAAACGATTTAAAATTTGAAGTCAGTTGGAACTCGAGCTCCAGTTAAAACTGTTTTCTGTTTTTTTTTCAATGCAGAGGTTGGCTGAATTCCTAAGGCAACCATCGTTTTTTCTTCAACTTGAGACGTCGACATTTTTGCAAAATCACGTTCTGCTTGTTCGTAGCTCTCGATTATGCTCTCATTGAAGATGACTGGTAACTGGTATGGATTTTTGAAGGAAAGGCTCAAAACTGCCTCTTTAGACAGGCAATAAGTCGGAGCCATACTTTTAACTGAAAACTCGTAGCCATACTTATAACTAAATAATCGTATTTCTAGTCAATTTGCTTTATCAATGTGAGTTTTAGCCTTATCTTTCACTGATTTAGCTTTAAATTATTTACCGTTTGTGGACTTTAATAATATCGCTTTATTTACAGTTGTATAAAGGTGTAGTTTGTGCTACGAAGCACAATCTAAGAAATGCCAACTAAACTTATCTAATTGCAGCAATACTATTTACAAATATTACGATTGCAGCCCCCCCCCCCCCCCTTATTACTCTGGCACGTTTGGTAAACAAAACCATGTGCTGGATTCTAATTACAATAAAAACCTATGTTTTTAATATCAACCTGTTTGGGTTCTTATTTATGTGGAGTTATTGCAAAATCAGGGTGTAGGTTCTTATCACGGGGTATAGGTTCTTGAATATAAAAAACTTGATATCAACTGCAAATGATGTGCTAAATCTTCATAACTATTGTACAATATAACAACAGCATATGGAAAATTAAGACTCAGTTATCTATACCTGTGATCCAATTGAATGAGACTTTCATTATACTCGTATTGTTAAAGTTCATGACCGTTTTGTTTTTTTCTTTTTTGGTTGAACAGAAAATCAGGATGAATAGGTTCTTATACATAGGGTTACAAATCCCAAATTTCAGGCTGCAGGTTCTTAATAGATGAAGGTTCTTATATGCGGGTTTTTTATTTGCACATTCTTATAATATGACCCTCTTCGTTGTCTTATTTGCAGTTACATTTCCGACTTTCAACTACCACTCGCTTGCAAATCATTCGTCGAAGAGCACGCACAAGAAATCATGGACAAGAACCTCTCAAGAAATCTACTTCTACATCTGGTCAACCTTTCCCAATTCAACCTGATTAGTCAACCAACCATATTCTCCACGATGGCTGTTTATAAAAACATCATTGCGGAGGGGCGTAAGGATTCTTAGAACTATCCTATCTTATCTTAGTCACAAATTGGCTTCCCTGTTACCAGTCACGGATTGGCTACCCTGTTACCTCAATTGCAGGATGGCTACCCTGTTACCCTGTTACTTCAGTCACAGGCTGGCTACCTTGTTACCTCGTGTGCACATTTGGCTACCCTAAGTCGCAGGATGGTTATCATGTTACCTTAGATACAGGTTTGCTAGCCTTTTATCTCAGTCACGGATTTGCTACCCTGTTACATCAGATACAGTGTTTGCTACCCTGTTACCTTAGTCACAGATTGGCCACCATGTTACTTCAGATACAGATGGGCTACCCTGTTACTTCAGATACAGTTTGGCTGCCCTATTTTCTACGTCACAGATTGGCTAACCCTGTTACCTCAGATATAGGTTTCTCTACCCTGTTATCTCCGTCACAGTACCTCAGATACAGGTTGGCTACTCTGTTACCTCAGATGCAGATTTTCTCCCCTGTTACTTCAGTAGCAAGTTGGTTTTCCTGTTGTCTTAGTCACAGCTTGCCTAAGCGAGGATTTTGTTCCGATCTTAAATTTGCGTACATTGGCGCAACACAAGGGTAAAAAGCATGGCCTAATTAAGTGTGGCGTTGCCTTCTTATTGTGGTCCATCAAACTTAAAGACCCACTGCTAACCATGATCCTTTGCGCGCTGAATGAAAAGCAAACAAGTAAAACCTCAGCCAGAATCGACTTTCGTATCATACGAATGGAGATCTTGGGGCCGCAAAGGATCATGGTTAGCTATTGGTCTTTAATTATATTACATGAAGCTTCCAAAAAGAGAAATTGTGTTGCATGAGGTGGCTCGAACCACTTTGCTACAATACGACCCTATGAAAACCAAGCTCTAAAGTCGAAAGCAAGAATGTACTTGTTGAGGTTTTCGACGGTGTAAATTCCACTGGTGAAGCTTGATTTTTCTCCATTTCTAAAGAACTCTTCATTAATTACAGTGGATACCAGGCCTCGTTAAAAATATCCTGTTCCTGCGAGCAAATGATTGGGAATAATGTGCCTGCAATCAAATCACTCTCAGTAGAGTAAAGATGCCAGCAACTAATGTGTAATGATATTTTGTGCCTGCGAGCGGCGGTCGTGCGCTCACACACATTAATGAGGCCCGGTGAATACACACAGTTTTTGCAATATAGAGAAGATCCCACTACTGAAAGTTATTCTTTGGTCGTTGTTGAGTAAAAATGTTTAATCCTATTCCCTAATGATTTTTTAATCCTTGAATCTGTCGCGCTGTTGTATCTTCACTGTCCTCAACGTCGGTGGCATTTTTTATCGTTACTACAAATAACAGGAACATCATTGCTTATGTGCTTATGTGTCGTTATGAGAAGGAGCCTGAATTAAAAGATGAGATCTCATAGGTTTATAAGTAGCCTATTGCATTTGATAATCCAGCATGTGGCCAAAGAAAGCAAAGCCAAAGAAAACAATGGCGTGTTTAGGTTTTTCATTGTCTTATTTATAGACTGGCGCAATATAGCTCAGGTCATTCACTTTAAACATTGGTATTCCAATTCTTAGTTAGCTGTACATAATTAGCATTGACATGCTACAACAAACCCCATTTAACCATGTTTAACCTCTTTGTAAATGAAGCAGTATCTCTGCAGCCTCTATATCTATCCGAGAGCCAGGCGATACTGTAAGAAGCCACATAAAAGAAACTGCGGATTAAGAACCCCCAGTCTGATATTTGGCCAATTAAGCACCTTAAATATAAGAACCACCATGCATAAGTGTATAAGTAGAAGAGGGCAGCTAGTCTAAAAGAAACAGGCATCACACTTTTGTGTTTTTTATCTTTATCTCAGAGCTAACTAGTTTCGCACGCTAGGGCATCTTCAGAGTAACTGAATAAATCTAACAAGTCAACCTATATTTATGTATAGAACCACCATATGAATGTATAAAAACTATTTCAGCCTGTTACAACAAATCACAGATTCTTTTATGCAGGTTTTTATTGTAGTTGTTTTTTATCATAGGCGATTCTAGTGTGAAATTAAAAATGTTATTTGTGGGCAATAGACAATAATGCTAAGGATGGCTGCTCCAAAGACTCTATTGTGTTTTGCTGCAAAGCATGCTGGTAAAAAGCTCCCTTACGACCACCTAACGACATAAATATTTTGGTCTGCCGTCTCGACTAGCTAGCTTGAATTTGAATCGACCGTGAATTCGAATACAAACCGTTCCAAAGCAGAAAAAGTAACGAGTACTTGATAACGAGAAAACGAGTCACTTGATAACGAGTACATGCTCGAAACGTCGTGTTTTTTACATCTACGCTATTTTATGGTACTTTAATCATTTATTTATTATATTGTCGGCAGAAAAAGTAAACTTTTGAATCGAATTGAAGTTTTAATGAAAGATTCGCTTTGGAATTACAAAATAATCCGATTTGTTTACATTGATTCCTTGTCTCTGACTCTACCACAGCTAGCTAGTCGAAACGGCAGACCAAAACTTTATGTCGTTAGGTGGTCGTCAGGGAGCTTTCCACCAGCATGCTTTGCGCAGCCGCCATCTTTAACGTTATTGTCTATTGTTGTTCAGGATTTTTTGATCCGATGACAAAGCTTCCTTTTTTTCGTGATTCAGAATCTCAATTTTCACCCCATGGAACGTGTGTGCAGTACCGTGGGGGATGTTCAGTACCGTGGGGGATATTCAGTACGTGTGGGGAGGCATCTGTGAGTACCGTGGGGGATGTTCAGTACCGTGGGGAGGCATCCGAAGTACCGTGGGGGATATTCAGTACGTGTGGGGAGGCATCTGTGAGTACCGTGGGGGATGTTCAGTACCGTGGGGG
>REGM01000244.1:371641-398318 GCA_004194415.1 Aurelia aurita | reverse complement strand
GGGTGTTTTGATGCTTTTCAGCTTTGTTGCTTCAATTTTTTTGAAAAAGAAGCGAAGAAAACAGTAACGCTTTACCAAAGAAAACAAATTTGTAATATGGGAAACTATCTTCCTCGCATAACGTGAGGGGAAAAGGAACCCTTCGAAACAATTGATGTTATCTCAGTTTTTGTATAATTTTGTAGTGTCCTCTTGGTGGAAACTTTATTTGTAATTTTGATATCACTCTTTGTGGAGTCATCAAGTTTAGTCAACTTTCTGTATGTGTTAATATGAAAGTTGTTTTTATGAATGCTTTCAATTTTTTGGGAGTTTTCTTGACATTTTTTCGTGAATTCGCCAGCCAGCATTAGAGCATGGGTGGTTAGACACTGCATGTGTGCTTCCATGGGGGAGCGCCGCTCTGCGGATATGCTTCTCCATAGAAGCACACATGCAGTGTCTAGCCACCCATGATTAGAGCTTTAAAGGGTAATGTAAATTCTATTACCCCTTTCTTTGAACTGAATGGCTTAAAAGGAACTTTGGGTACTTTGCTGTGATTCTACCGTGTAATTTTTTTAAATCTTGAGTATTTTCAAAGTGGTGGCCTTTCTTACATTTGAGGCTGTGACATCATCAAAATTTCTAAATCGTAAACCGGAAGGGCGACGGATTTCTGCTTGCCACCATATTGTAGACCTTCACAAGCTATAGTTTTCTTGAAGATTGTATCATTTTCCCGTTATTGTTTTAGGATTTACCACGATTTATTTTTTCAAAACCTCCTATGAATTCTTTCACGGAAAAGAAAAACCCGCCATTTTGAAGATAATGTAGACAAAGCAAATCGTCTTCTAAAAATCGTCTTGATAGACAAAACAAATAGACAGACAAAATCAGGCGACTTGTACGTAGACAATTGTGTCCGTCTCGTTTTCTCATCCGATGACTTGTCCTTCTAAGACTGCGTTCACACGATAGTGGAAAATGTGACGGATAGGCCTCCCGTCCACTCGGAAACGGCACATTTCTTGCCGCCAGATTTTGAAAACGGAGTCACTTTAACCGGCACATTTTGAAAACGGCATCGTGTGAACACTCGAAAATGGAACATTTTTCGACGCTTTCAAAACGAGGCTGATCGATTCTTAAGGTGCAGGTACATTTCATTGGTATCAAACTCTTGGGGAGATTGCAACAAATTTGTTACCGTTAAATTTCCTACCGTTTTCAAATTGTGCCGGTATCGCATGGGCGTTAAGAAACGCGGTAGTTATTCCTACAAAAAATTTTCCTCCCTGTGTCCCTATGCCCATTCCCCCCTGTGTCCCTATGCCCGTGAAGGTTGTTGATGTTGTGCCTGGTTTTCCTTGTTTCCCTGTGTTCTGATTTGAGTGGTATCGTGTGAACGTAGTCTAAGACAACTTGCCCGTCCAGATGATTTGTTGGTCTTCTAGTTTGAATAGGGCTTTTTATCACTCTCCTTCGCAGAGGCTGTATTACCGGAGGACGGTGGTCCTTCAGTAATACAGCCTCTGTGAAGGAGAGTGGCTTTTTATCGTACAGTTTATTTTTCATAGAAGGAAAAAACCGCACTTTCGTCAGCATATGAATCATGTCTTAATCAACTTATAATAAATTATTTTATTATGATATTCTACATTCGCTAAGCGATAAAAATATAATACAGAAACCATCTATGTCACGGATGTAAAATCCTCGCTTCCATTGGTCATGAGTGCATGTGTATGCACGATAATTGCGAAAATTATCTACCGGCTGAGTTATTGACGATTGAAAGCTCTGAAGCAATTTATCAGATTCCTATAATCGGATACAGTAAAAACCCGCATATAAGAACCTTCATTTATTAAGAACCTGCAACCTGAAATTTGGGATTTCTAACCCTATATATAAGAACCTTTTCACCCTGATTTTTTGTTCAGGTTCTCATTAAAAGATTTTGGTTTACACAAAATTAAAGAAAAAACAAAAATCAGTCATTAACCTATGCCCCATGTTCAGAACCTACACCCTGATTTGCAATACCCCCACATAAATAAGAACCCAAACAGGCTGATTTTAAAAACATAGGTTCTTATGTGCGGGTTTTTAATGTAATGCATGTGTAGCTAGAATCGGTCGTATCTTTCTCGTATTACCAGCGATTTTATAAAATGCTTCATCTCAAAATCTTTCAAAACAGGTCTAAAATCCTTGATCAAATTTGCTAGCAATTTAGCCTTAATCAAATATCGCTCAAACATTTCATTTCATTTTTAATTATTTAAGCACGGTAGCCCCGCTAGTCTATAGAGACTGCTTTACAGGGGGGCCCTTCAAAAAGAGAGCAAAGTAAAACCTAATTTTGTCATCTAACTTAAATAGCAAAAAATATCTTTAAAAATGTTCATAGCAAAATTAAAAGAACTAACGCAAAAGAAAAGTGAGATCAAACCCTCTAAAATGTCTCTTATCCTTTTTTAAGGTAGGTAGAGAGGGTGCAGTTTTCGTATCCAAGCTTTAAAATGTTCCATAGCTTAGGCAGGGGCGGATCCAGGCCAGAAAGTGACTGAGGCACGCGAGCGCGAAGCGCGAGCAATACGGGGGTCCGGGGGCGGCAGCCCCCGGAAAATTTTTTGGGGCCACGCCCTTCAGATCGTCCGAAAACGCCCTTCTTGAATTAGAGCTAGCAGAATTGAGAGGTAGATTTTAGTACCATACCCTACTGAGAAAGTGTGTCGTAGTAGTAGCACTTGCTTCCAGATTTCACTCTGGCAAAGAAGCANTAGCCTTAATCAAATATCGCTCAAACATTTCATTTCATTTTTAATTATTTAAGCACGGTAGCCCCGCTAGTCTATAGAGACTGCTTTACAGGGGGGCCCTTCAAAAAGAGAGCAAAGTAAAACCTAATTTTGTCATCTAACTTAAATAGCAAAAAATATCTTTAAAAATGTTCATAGCAAAATTAAAAGAACTAACGCAAAAGAAAAGTGAGATCAAACCCTCTAAAATGTCTCTTATCCTTTTTTAAGGTAGGTAGAGAGGGTGCAGTTTTCGTATCCAAGCTTTAAAATGTTCCATAGCTTAGGTCCACGAAATGAAACAGACTTCTGTCCATTTTACATTTTGAAAAGAGGAACGCGCAAGTCAGTCTCGGTGTTTCTTTTAGTCTCAGTGTATTATGAGCTGAGTTCTTTACAAATAACTTTGACATTTACTAGGCATATAAAGAGGCTGCTGTATACTCGTATACACTTGGAACTGTCATTCAGCCCGAGGGGCAAATCACTTCTCAAAATAGTGTACGTGATTTTTGTGATTTTAAAATCACGTGATTTTTTTCTGTGATTTTTTTGTGATTTTTTTCGTGATTTTTTGTGATTTTTTTGTGATTCTGTGATATTTTTGTGATTTTGTGATTTTTTTGTGAGTTTTTGTGTGATTTGTGTGTGATTTTTTTGTGATTTCAATGAAGGTGTACGAAGAAAAATCAGTGATTTGCCCCTCGATTCAGCCTTGATTCGTCTATTTCCTATTTTTTTTGCCAGCAAATTTGATAAAGGATTTTAGGCCTGGTTTGAAAGATTTTTAGATGAAGCGTTTTTATAAAATTAGTTGTAATTTGAGAACGATACAACCGATTTTGACAAGATAAATTTTCTTCTCTAATTTGATATGTTAGCTGCACAGCTATAATCAGTTTCTTGGAATCTGATAAATGGTTTGAGAGCGAATGGTTTTCAAACATCTAAACATTTTCTGACCCACCCGGTAGCCATCTGACGAATTTAAAAAATATAGTAAACTTTGTCAAATGTTTCCATGTGTGATCTTTATCAATGGATCGAATAAGGAATTTGTATTTGGGTTATTGTCGGAGGAAATTTGGCAAAATGACGTACGAAAACAGCATTTTTTGCCATTTTAGCCACCCTGTCGGAAGTTCCAGCCCCTCCGTCGGAAGATTCCTGGCGCCAACGGGGACATTTTACTCTACTTGAGAAAATCAAACCCATAATCCTGCAGATTTTTTTAAATGTCAGGGTCATCCTCCGAAAATTTGATCAAATTTTAGGTCATAATTCCGGTAATACGCCAATGTATCAAATCTTGAAATCCCTAACCCTAACCCTGACCCTAAACCGAACGCTAACCCTAACCCTGAAACTAACCCTAACCCTTCCCTTAACGCCAAAACTAACCCTAACCCTAATTTATTTCAATGTTAACCCTAATTCTAACCCTAATTATTTCAAGATTTTGATATATTGGCGTACTCCCATAATTCCGCAAATCATAATTAGCAAAATTCTTGTAACTTTTGCAACTTTGGGATATTTCTCTAGAACAGCAACCATAATCGCGCAAAATGTCTGAAAACAATACCCCTAGGAATGGCACGTCCCCATATCAACAACACAATAAAGTGCCGCCCCCCCCCGCCCCCAGCTTTTGTTGCACGTATCATGCAGTGAGTGCTAAGGTTGTCTTTTGAGAACTAGTGTACAAAATAGTCACGCAATGGGTACTAAAGTTTATCTAAAATTAGATGTCAGGTAAGATTTGCGATAACGCAAAGTTACTCATGCAAAACAGTGGCATTGTTTTTATTCGCTTCGCAGACATCTTCACCTGAGATATCTAATTTGACACAAACTAAGTCTCAAATTTTTCGTCAGTATGAATATCTTGAAGTAAGAGTATCAGGTCGTTCAGTTTTTAACAGTGAGTCTTCTTCTCCCTCGGCAAACAAGTCCACCTTCCCCATTAATCTGACTGTCTTCTGGAAATGCGGGCTGCAATTAAATTTCACTTTCTCAGATAACTCAGGTAAAGAATGCCTTGATAATCGCCCTGATCCCCTCATTTTATCAACACTTGGCCTTCGACTAGGCCCAGCAGGCCGTGTGCTTAGTTTGCCTTGTTTCGACAAAGCATGCGCTGTTAGTACAGCCTCGAAAAACGAACCTTTATTACCGAATCCTGCTAGGCTTTTTCGCCGTTCGACAACTTGCTTTCGTTTCTCGATTTCACCAACGTCGGAGCTCGCAATGATATCGGCAGGCTGGCAATTTCGTAACCGTTCTCGTAACATTTTTAAGTATTTTGCAGTTGATTGACTTTCTTGGTTCGTAGGCGAATCGGAGTTCGTAGCTTCGACAGTCTCCTTTAAATCCTCATTAGGCTCCTTCGCAACTTCAATAAGCTTTTTCTTCAACAACCCCCACCCTCTGCTACGTCCAAATTTTTCTCCAGCAGCGGCCGGTTCGCTAGGCCCTTCATCTAATTTATCGAGCTGCGGCTTAGGTACGACAACACCTTTCTTATTATTATCGTCTTGTTTACCAGTTGAGTGTTTGTTTTCAGATTTGTTTACATTCGAGAAACTTTCTTTATTGTCGATTGCACTGTTGATGCTAGATACACTGTCTTTCTTTGTAGCAGTGCCTCCGGTGGTTGTATTATTACTTAGATACTTTTCAATTAAATTTCGCCGCGTTTCGGGTGAACTTCCACTTATTGCTATCCGTCCCATTTCGCGTTCTGTAGGAGCCGCCCATGCTTCGTAAGAAGTCCTTGATGTTTCGCCCCTTGCCTTGAGTCGATTTTCTGCCCCCTTGACTTCTTTGGGATGCGTTACACTCGAGTATGACCCATTGTGTTGTGTGTCCGCTTCACTACTGGATATACGGCGTAATGTTCGTTTGTCGTCATAGCTCACCGCGCGTGTAACCTTTTTGTGACCGCTATGGTCACTGTTATCCGACATGCTGCTCGCCGAGCTTGAAGAAGTACAAGGTCTTTGCTTAGTGGTAATAAATCTCGAAGAATTGCCACTCTTTAGTGATGGTCTCTTAGGCAAGTTCACCGCTTCGCCGTCGCCAATCCGCTCCAAAGCAAACCGCCCACTTGAACCAACAATATCGGTTTTCGTCTCTAGGTTTGAAATTGTCCTCCGACGATCAGAAAGGAGAACCGGACGCGTCGATGTAAAGCTGCTACTTTTCCTTGGTTGTTTAGCTGAGAGGTTGTTCCGTGACAACTGAACTCCGCTGGCTTTCCGCGGCAAATGACGCGGAACTGATGCGGACGTCATCTTCTCGCGTCGTAATACTGGCTCAGTTTTTTGCCTAATTGTCGCTAGGCCGTTCTTTATATCTTCATCAAAGTTCATGTTCATCTGCGAAGATTCGTCGTCATTTTTGTGGGTGTTCATCGTTACCTGAAAGTAGAATAAACTGAATGACAACAAGAGTTTCCTCTTAACCTGCTATCTAGCGTACTCAAAATTGCCACCTGCCTACTGTATTTACAAATTAACAAAAATATTTATTTCAACAAGAAATCAAATCTAATGTTTTACAGGTTCATCAGCTCAGGAAATTTGATTTTTCGTTTGTTGCGTTTTTGCGACTCGTTTTTGTAACATTTTCTTGAAAGTTTTTCAGCTCAAGAAATATGATTTTTTTCTCAGCTGCGTTTTTTACGACTTTCTTTTACGACTTTTTCTTGGAAAGTTCATCAACTCAGGAAGTTTAATTTTGTAAGCAGCTGCGTACTTTATGACTTGCTTCTACGGCTCTTGCTTCCTATTTTGACTCGTTATCCGTCGCGCGATCCCCCCAAAGTGCAATTACTGTTAGTTTTGCATCAAATTGCCCTTTATCCGTGTGCGAAATTTGCGCTGCAAATCATTTATTAGATGGGTTTTGATCGTTTATTCTAGCTGTTTTAGGGAGTGTAAGTATTTTAAACTCTTCTTTCAGTGAACGTTTCCTCTAAGATCAAACATCTGCCGAGAGTTATATTCTCGGATTCCCGTTGTCCGAGATCAGCTTGGAATCGGGGCTAAAAACTTATTTAGAAAAAACGTGTTTACTTAAACTCTCTCATATTAGATGTCAGGTGAAAATGTCCGCGAATAAAAATAATTAAAAGTTTTGCATTAGTAATTTTGCAGCGTTCGTCAAGTTTGCAACGTGATTCAAGTTTTTTTTCAAATTAGCTTCGCGCTAGGGTCGCAAATTCAATTTATTTCGAATCTTACAAAATCTTGAAGCGGACATTTTCTTTCAACTTAGTTTTGCCCGTTTACTTCCTTGTCGCAGTTTACTATTAAATCCAGGCCATAAAAGACCTGCAAATTTATTTGCTTACAAAACAAAGTCTACCTTTTCTGACCAAAGCCAATTTCAATATGTGTGCCTGGCATAATAAATGTTTGCTGCCTAAATTAGTTTAGGTGCAGCCGTGAAGGATCAAGTTTCAATAACTTTTATTTTAATTAATGTCTTCGAGAGTGCGATTTCGAAATGACTTGTTTGTAGATGCTGGTTTTATGTCCGTTTCGGTCTCCGCCAGCAACAACAATGATTTAATGCTGTAAACAGTTCTGCAAGAGATTAGGGAAGGGAGTTCTTTGCAAGGAAAACTAATAGAATCAAGTGGCGTGATCCAATTCACTTTTTTATCTGGAATCTTGAAAAGAAATTTATACAAGTCCATGAGGTCACGTTTCGGAATATTTCAATCGTTCAAAAGGTCGCAAGCGATAATCGAGTTACTGGCGACTTATCTGGTAGGAATCTTTTAGAAGTCCATCAATGAATTTCTTTTGTGTAGTGATTTTTGAGAATTCAGGGTCTCTTACTAGATCAAGGTCCCATCAACCCTGAAAGATTTTGTAATAATAACATCTGATGCATTTGATTGACACACGAGTCCAAGCGATTAGCGGCTGCAGACAAAGGGATTTTTACGGCCGATTAGTCAGGCGGCAAATGTAAATAAAGCAAGCTCCAAAGATACCCCGAAACCTGGATGGCCAACTCACTGGTTTTGCATACGAAAATATGTTGTTAAGAGAAGTTATTTTCTAATTCGTCTAAATTAAGCAAAAATAACTTTATTTACTTATCAACGCTTCTTTATAACTAACGCTAAGATACAACCTACAATTGATATCTTATAGTACAGTATGGTCAGTCTAGCGATTCTGAGCCAGATGTCGAGCTCTGAAACAAAATCACTCATCAAATATCATCCAAATATCAAGGTTCCGAAGGAGGAGAGGGTGGGGTCTTACTTTCAGAATCACTATCGACGTGTGATAACTTTAACCTCGTTCTTTGCTTATATACCTTGTGGTCCCTTGGGCCTTATTCTATGCAGTACTGCAGTTTACTTACCTCGAGGGAACCTACTAACCGCTTATATATCTCATGGGATAAGTAAATTCACAAATGAGTACATCTCGAAAGAAGGAGGGTAAATCTAAACACTCAATATTATCAGATATTATTGATCTACAGTAATTAAGATGATCAATAGGCATTTCAATTCTGATTTATTGTTTTGTGCGATTGTAACGCTTAGAGCCCTTTTACATTGGAATGGTACGCTTTTTGGGGGACATTAATCCAAGTGAAATCGCGTTTACATTAAAAAGGATCGATTCAGTGGATGCCATTCTCACAACAGAATCCGCATTTGTGGGTACCTTTTTGATGGTTTTTATGATTTCCGGATTTATGGGTATGATCTTTAATGGAACTACACTAAGTGTATACGTTTTCCACTTTTTCCCGCATTTATGCTCTGAAACAACCCCGTATTTATGCTCTGGGACAACACCGCAACATGGAAACTTAAGTTGCCCACCCCTCAGGGGGGTCAAGAAAGTATATCAGTCTAATTCTCCATTTGGCATCATTCTCCCATTTCTCGTGATTTGCCAGTTCTGTACAAACAGTACATGTAACAAAATTCTGCGGCCTAGCTATCGCTCTTGGTGGCCTTATTAATCTAATTATTTTCTGAGAACTTCTTATTTCATTAACAATAATACTTTTTCGAGAGGTTTTTCGTTAAAGATTAAGAAAACCATACCCTCTAAATAATGAGCCGCTACTGTTGGTTCATTCACGTCGTAAACCAGGTTATTATACTGGAGGAAGGTACCACTTTCAGACGGAGAAATTCCAATGGGCATTTTAAAGTAGCTACATGTACCAGCATTTGGAAAAG
Organism: Aurelia aurita; assembly: GCA_004194415.1. Lineage (NCBI taxonomy): Eukaryota > Metazoa > Cnidaria > Scyphozoa > Semaeostomeae > Ulmaridae > Aurelia > Aurelia aurita. Next base: position 389,303 of record REGM01000244.1, on the reverse strand, counting down.
TTCTCAGCCCCTCTTTTTGCACAAACTTGGACCCCGTTTACACTGCACCGGTACAACTGTGGATCCGTAACAAAAGTGTAACGGATCAACCTCCCGTTTACACTGTTCCTGCTTAATCAGTCACACTTTTTTCTCTTCTGTCTATAGAATAATTTCGTTCTCGGAGCAGTGTAAAAGCTCTTGTACCGTAACAAATTTGTGACGGATCAAAATCGTACCGTTACAGTGTAAATGTGGTCTTAAACAATCAGAAAAAACAAGGGTCAATATTTAATCTTTAGGACAGACATAGATGGAAATGGGCTTCAGATGACGTAAGGTGAAATCTGTACTATTTGAAACTGAAAAGTTGCTAGAAGTCACTGGGGACCAAAACCTTTTTTCTGCTCTTTGAGATCTTTCGATCAATGCCTGTTTGGCGATCTTAAAATGAGAAATACAAACTTTACAGTACAGCTGAAAACATTTTTTACCCACCTACTTTTTGGGAATACTATAGTTTAAGTTGAAAGATTTTCAGAGAGTTTTTCTCAAGATCTTAAGACGTTGTTGTTTGCCCATGGGCGTAGGTGATGTCTAACGTTTAGGGAGGCTTAGTATGGATCATGTCCGAATATTATGGCTTGATTGAGATAAAACTGCCCGAATGGAGCCTGAACTGCGATAAATTTTGCCTGATTAGGGGGGGGGCTGCAGCCCTCCCAGCCCCTATGCCTCTTACGCCTATGTTTGCGCCGTAACTGGTGCTTGGAAGAAGTTTTGCTTTGCAATCTTAGCAATGTCTTTCCAAGGCACAAAATTCGTTGTCCTGGTGTTTGAACAGTTTGTGCAGGAATCCTTGTCGAGTAGTGGTGTGTTGTTGTTCTTGAAGTTGCATAGCGAAGGAAATGGCTCTATGTGCTCTAGTTGTAAGTCCAATGCATAACTTAGCCTGTGTTCGGAACATAGGGAGGCATTTCCTTTATAATGGAAATTGAAATTTGTTAATTTGCCACTAAGAAATGTGTTTGGTTAATATCAGACTTAATTTCAACGAGAGAAATTCCCGCCCAACCACAGTTGAAAGGGGTCATTAATATTTTAGGGATCTTCGCAAAAACTGTATGAGCAAACTGCAGTGGTAAAATCATCCGAGAAACTCGGATGTGTTAGGGTGGAAATTTCAGAAAACTGCTTGGCTGTTAGCTGTTTTTACTGTAAATATTAGAATATATTCATTTTTATAAGAAACCACTTTAATAAGAAACTGTAGTACTAGCCTCTTCCAGAAAATCAAGAAACGCTGCTAGAAGTGATCAGAGGTTTAATCGAAGTTAAGAAAAGTCTCAATTTTGTTTTTGAGTTCCAAAGTGTTCAGACAAAAAGTATATTACCAAACCAAATAATACTTACAGTATCTTTCTTGTAATTATCTGGGCTCAAAACTCTATTAGAAGTCTGTCCTCGATGAATTATGATTAAGATAATGAAATTAAATTTTGTGAAAATTAAGAAACTCTACAAGAAACGTTTACTATAAGAATTGTGGCCAAAGTTAAGACACCGTACTGCAAATTTCAGAGCCAGGTTTCTTATACAAAAATGAGTGTACAGTAGTTAAAATCAAATAAACGTGACCACTTGAGATCCTTACCAAATATAAACATCTTTTAATATCGCTCCCTGTTGTTCATTCTCTCAAACAGCACATGTTTTATCAACCAAGCTGCCTGCCAAGCTTTATGTATCTCGCCGTCAAGGTGATAGCATTCAAGCTTTAAACTTCCAGAGCTTTTTACGTCAAAACATTTCATCTTATCTTCGATCCTCTCTCAATTCATGGTGTCGAATTTCATGTACGCAAGCCAACCATCGGCAAATAAACATGAATCCTTCTATAAAATGTTTCCAAACTTTAAACTTCCAGAAATCCAAGTTAAATTCTCGTCAAACACTCGATATCAATATCAGTTTCCAACCTTAGGACTTAGATCACTATTACTTAACGGCCATAGATTTGTGCTCTACGTTAGTGGTTTGAGCTTGTAAATGAAACGCATTGAGAAGTCTCGAAATCTCCTTTCGAACGATTGTTGATTCAGCGAAATCCCAATTCTTTGAAACGAGATTAGGACACCAAAGGACCCTTTCTGAAGTGTGAAACATGGAACGGAATGCGGAACGGAACGGAACGAGTTACACAAAGATATTTCTATAATCTCCATTTATAGAAATGATTACCAAAATTTAAAAACGCCAAATGATTTTCTGAAATATTGAACTACTTTGCTGGAACCAGCATCGTGGAAATATTTTTGCCACTATCGTGTGACTCGAAAATATTTTTCTCACCAAGATGCTATATCTAAAATGATACATATTCTGAAACAAAACACTGAAGCTTATTTCACACTTGAGGTGATTTTGCTGTGTGATGCGGCACGCCCGTCAAAGTTGAGGTAATCCAACTTTGTCGAATTGCTGCGTTTCACTGTTTTCTGGAATGCGTCAAAAATGACTCTCTAAGTGTGAATTCAGCCTAACAGTGCATACACACACTTCTTTATATGAAACTAAGGTCCATAGCTGGTAGCAAGTTTCTCAAAATTTAGGAAAATTTTGCCAACAATAGTTTCTTACAAGCTTCTTAAATTTTTAGTGCTATAAATGTAAGATTGATTTACTTCTATTAAAAGTCTCAAAACAGAACAGAACTCAAAAAGTATTGAAAAGCATTTGTACGTACTATTGTACAGTGACAAATCTTTTGGAAACTGAAGCTGCAAGCACATAAGTTTCTTGGCTTTTTTAATGCAGGGCGTCCGTAATTCATCAACTGGTTCGGTTCCATTTCGTTCCTTGTTCCGTCTCTTGCTTTGTTCCGTGTTTTGCTTTTTGATAGGATCTCACCTCAGAACCACGACGCACTGGAAAGTTATTGTTTAAATGAAAACAATGCACTGTCAATATCTTTCTCTTTATTGTGGAATATTATTATCCTTCTTTCGTATCATGTGGAGCATGTTTGTTCAGCCGTTGTTTTTAGAGACAATTAAAGGCCGACTGCTCTTTTCTTCGAAGGCAAGTCAACTATGAAGTGTTTCGGATCATGTGTTTCTCAATCCTAAATCGAATAGTTAAAAATGTTATGCATATCTTTGAGATTTATTCTAAGTTCTAACAGTTCATTTTAGAAGCCATGTCACGTTTTGAATTATATTAAAACTCATTCACTGCCTCTCACTTGAAGCAGGGTGGTACTGGGAAGTTAGAAGGGGGTAGTAGGGGGGTGGTACTGGGAAGTTAGAAGGGAGAATGACAACATTTTTGCAGGGGAAGGGAGAAATCATCAAATTTTGAAGGGAGAAGGGAGATTTTGACCCCCCTCCCTGTTGAAGTGTTTTAGACAAGCCTTGATTGGGCAACGCCAGAGCCCTTTGCTAAACGTTTCTATCTGACACCGGGCACCAACTCAAAATATACACTATTGCCCAATCAATCTCTACTCTATCTCTACTACATATCCAAAATGCACAAAAATCCGCTTTGAGGAAAAAGTTCAGAGGAGGTTTTATAAACCTCACTTTTTCATTTCAAGGGGCACGCGTCAATAACTTGACCCAGGAGTGTCGCCAGCCTTAAGAAAGTGGGGTGTACTTAGTAAGGAATTATGTCCTAAAAGGTATACCTAGCCTTTTTTACACCATTTTTGTCCACCCCATTCCACCCCCTGGCGACACCCTTGACTTGACCACATGTAACAAAACAAGTTCATTTTCGAACCTCTGTGCCTCTTTGATTGAGCGTTAACAAACATCTTCGATGCCTAACAATAACTCTAAGGGGCTGGTTATATGAGAGTTTTCAGCCCGTTTGCAACTTTAGCCGGGCTGAAAAGTCAGCCTGGTGTTGCGGTCAAAGTGTTGCAGAAACAAAGTTGCGATTACATGATAAAAGTTTCAGCCCGCTTTTAACAAACGGGCTAGGATTTTTAGATCGACCAAACAGGCTGACAAATTACATATAATCGCAAATCATAATTTTTAACCGGGCTGAAATTACTGGAGCATGCGCATTTAATTTTGAAATGATTTCCGATGGAAAATACGGACTTTAGCGTTGGTTGAAACCATCATATAATCGATTCAAATTTCAGCCCGGTTAAAGTTATAAACGGGCTGAAAACTCTCATATAATCAGCCCCTAAGAGCAGAGTTGCTTTCAGACACTTCTAAAGAGCCATTGTCACCCAGGGTCCTTTGATGGCATGCTGTAATTCCAGACTGTCTGAAAATCAAATTTGGCCTACGCTGAAAAAATGGATCCACACTAAAGTAGTTGAACTGATAGAAAAGTTTGACTTTAGTTTGACTTATGCCCTGAAAGCCTATGGGATAAATACCAACTGAGATCTTTCCACTCGACCTACAATACGAGGCACTGTAAAGATCTCCAGATCCCTAGATATAGGACTGAATTTGCAAAAAAAGGCTTTCACTACGCAGCTCTCAAGATATGGAATAACACACCTGCCGAAATTCGTGAGCTACCAACACTGAATCGTTTTAAAAAAGAACTTAAAACGCATCTAAAGAGCTAGACTCTCAAACACAACTCCCTGGAAGATCAGCAATGGTTAGGTTTTAAGGGCTTTAGGTTTTTATTCTTCAAATTTTTNTACGAGGCACTGTAAAGATCTCCAGATCCCTAGATATAGGACTGAATTTGCAAAAAAAGGCTTTCACTACGCAGCTCTCAAGATATGGAATAACACACCTGCCGAAATTCGTGAGCTACCAACACTGAATCGTTTTAAAAAAGAACTTAAAACGCATCTAAAGAGCTAGACTCTCAAACACAACTCCCTGGAAGATCAGCAATGGTTAGGTTTTAAGGGCTTTAGGTTTTTATTCTTCAAATTTTTATCGTTGTAAGTAGTTATTATATATTTAATTTGCTGAAGGGTTAATTTGTGTATAAAGAATATTAAATGAAAACAAAAATCTATCAGTTCAACTACTGCAGTGTGGATCCAAATTGTCCGCTTAGGCCATATCTGATTTTCAGACAGTCTGAAATTGCAGCGTGCCCGCAAAGGACTCTGGGTGACGATGGCTCTTTAACTCCGTCAATTCCCTAAAAATTAAAGCCATCAGACAATTGAATCATTTCATATCTAAAAATAAGTACAACGAGTAAACTGTCTTCAAATTAGAGGTCAAAATAGCACCCCGGAGTCCCAAGATGGTCAATTAATTATGGTAGGGCATCATTTACAGATCAGCTTTTAGCAGTTTCTAACTATGTAAAGGTCGTTGATTTTCCATCTAAATTTGGTATATCCGGGTTAATATTTATCTGTCACATTTATGTAGTATTTTGTTACATTTTCCAAATAAGAGATGATGTTTCAGACAAAAAAGTTCGGAACTTAATGTGTTATGTAGAAGGAAAAGGTGTCAATTTACCTCTCTTAAAAATTGCAGCCGATAACTTCTAGAGGAGCCAGCAGAAAAATGACGCAGTGAGCAGTACTCCTGAAATGGCATTACAGAGCACGGGCTTTAGGAAACTCTGAATTAAAAATTAGATTTTCCGATGATACATCGAGTATTTTTCCTAATTTATATTTCGCGCGTGACACTTGAGTGGCATAATGGATATCCGTCACGTCACTCTGCCACGCGCTTCTCCCTCGATGTATCACGATTGAAATATATATTAGGAAAAATACTCGATGTATCATCGGAAGATCTAATTTTTAATTCAGAGTTTCCTAAAGCCCGTGTACAGAGTAGCAAAGCTTATGCATTCTTCCCAGGACGGCTATGAACTTTTTGGAGCGATTGGAAGGGTTGGAAAATATTTGCTATTAGTGATTGAGCCCCTGGGCGTGGTTCAGTGTTTGGATCTTTCATCCAAATCTGCATTTATTGCCTTTATGCCCCTTTAAGCTCTCCCTGAGCTGTTTGTTTGCCTGTTGGTTTTTGCCTGACCAGCTGGACCCCTATAAGGTAGCAATATTTTAATGCCGCTGTAAACGTATTGCCCGTAGATCTAAGTTATAAATAAAGGGAAGACAGATTTTCATGGACTGATCGAATGATAATTTTTATCAGAAGAATCTATTCTAATACTTGAAACCCAGCTCTCTCCTAGAGAACAATCTATTATTTTTATTTTGATCAGAAGAATCTATTCTAATACTTGAAACGAAACTCAGCTCTCTCCCAGCTCTCTCCTTGAAACCCAGCTCTTTCTGCTGCCCCTAGAGAGAATACAAATATACCAAGCCCCCTAGCCCTCCCCTCGCTCAAATATAAATGGCCTCAGGATTGGTGCTATGTATGTTATGTATTATATATTTGCAAGTCTTCTGCCCCCAAGGCCCCTTTTACAAGATCATAGGCTAACTTGAGAGGGTGTAAAGAGGGGATAAAGAGTGTCCAGAAGGGAGATCGCTCGTTGATCCCGTTTTCCGAGTCATATTTTGCAGGAATCTAAGTTACACATTGTGGACTCACTGTCGATGATCAAAATTCCATTCCCAGTCTTCTATTTTAGCTGTTTCTCAGTCCTAGTTTTAATTTTTAAAATTCCTCAATTCCAGTCGCAGTACATAGAATCCCAATTACGTTCCTCTATCTCAAGTAAATACCAATCTCAAGAAAGTCCCAGCCCCCATTTTATCTCTTGATGATACTATATAATATCACATGCCCGTTTCATAAGGCCCAGAAGATCAGAGGCTAATTTTTAATGGCACAAAGCTTTGGTTCTACTCTCCAAACAAATCTAATTTACGTTAACATGATTTAAACGGGAACGAGGTTACCCACCTGTGGTTGTCTGTTGTTTTGCTTTCATTTGACCAAACCGTACAACTTTCATTAAATTCTCCTCTTATCTCTTCGTTCTGCTTCCATTTTTGTCTCTTTTGTCTCCAATGTTTTCGATTTACACCACATGTTGCGAACTACAAAAGCACATTTGAGATTCCCAAAACTTAATCATCCTGCCATTAAATAAGAAAATTTAGTAGCCAAGAAGCTTAACCCTCTAACAGTTAATTCATGATATATGTCCCAGAACACAAAGGGCCTGGTCCAGTGCGTACTAAAGCATCAACCGCATAATTTTTGTTAAAAAATGAGAAGATACTCTACGCTTTAGAAGCTTACTAAATTGGACTATTGGTTCTATTTCTCTTGTTATGCGGCCAATAAATCAAGCAATATACGTCATCATAACACTGTATTATGTTTCGAGGTTATTCTTAGAGGTGAAAGTCTTTAAAAGGTACACAACTTAAAAATAGCGCCGAATAAAGGAACCATTGGCTACATATTTCGTCTAACACTGGTCACAGGACATATGAGATATGACCTGAAAAATTGGAGCTGAAAAGTCTTCAAGTACACTTATCTTTTTCATAAGAACTAGACTCAGTGTTGAGAGTTTCTTAAAATTCTCATGATTTGAGTAGGTACTTAAAGTTTCTTAAGGGTTTCTTAGGAGCGTTCTCGAATTCTTGATGTTGACATCCTCTGCTCTCGTGAAAATTTCATCAACCTTCTTCCAACAGCGACTACTCCTGCGCCGATACTGACTGGTTTATCAGGTCCGAAATCGGTCGACAGTTGAGATTGCGAGAATGTTTGGGGCCTTGGAACGAGGTTGGTGCTCCGTGACATTATTCAAGTACCTTTCGAGTAATACAATACTAGAAACAAGTGAAAATAAAGTGAAAATGTGCTTCGGATATCCTAAACTAAACGAGAACAGTACCTTGTCCCAGCACAGAAGTTTCTTACATTTTTTAGTGATCTGAGAGTTGTGTTTTCTATAAAACATACATGTATGGTACAGAACTTTTAAATAGCGTTGAATCACAGAAACATTTGCTGTGTAGTTTTGTCTGACCTTGGTCACAGCAAGTCCTAAGATACGATCCAGAATTAGGGTTGAGAAAAATCTTCAAGTAGGGTACAATTGTGAAAATAGTGTTCAATAAGGGATCAGATGACAAAATAGGTTCGTCTGACACTGGTCACAGCAAATCATGAGATGCGATCCAAATAAGGAGTAACAAAAGTACAGACAATATATTTTGAGATTACAGTACTCAATCAGTTAGAAAGTTTAGTTACATTTTCGTAACATAGGGAGAGAAGTTAAACAGATCTTTTCTTGCCCCTCAACATTTGATGCCATGAGAAGTACGTTTAAAAACATGTTCACAAGTGCCCCTGTCGTTCTAAAAGGTATCCAATCTACTGAGAGTTGTGCCCCTCCAAGCAAAAAATGTTTCCTTCTTCCTCCTTGTTGTTTGGAAAAAGAACTTGCATGAAGGTCGAGGCTTGAGTAGACTTGCTCCAAGTCTATTCCGTGGTCTATCAGCGCCAAAAGAATATAATGACTTCTACAAGGGCGTATGTCACGAGGACACTGCGAGGGAGTGTCCTCGTAGTGTCCTCGAGGCATACGCCCCCGCAGAAGTCATTATAGGCTTGAGTTGCTTTTCTACTGGTTGAATAAAACAGAGATTGCAGAAGGATTTTCGACTCTTACAGCTGCTGACTAAAGAATAATGTTGTGTCAAAGTTTAGACTGATAGATAACTAGACCTGATCTTGGGAACAATAGCTGGATTGCCTAGGATAACGCAACGAGATTGATTGATGACTTTGCAAGAAGATAACTACCTGACTAATAACTAACGGTAGCCCCCACATTCTCAAAACAAGTCGCAGCTTTGGACGATTGTAAAAATTTATCTAATTGACCGATTGCAAAATTTGTTGCTTTATTCTATCGATTAAAGTCTAACTTGGACTCAGAGACAAATTTTCTTGGTATTTATATTAACTTTTTGGTGTGTTTTAGACTTTCTAGCAGGTAGAACACTGATCAGCCTCGATAGGCCTACGGCCTAACAAACACTTTAAAACCGAATTGTATACACTTTATTTCAAACGCTTTCACCATGACCATTACGATACGTTAAGGTTGGTTGGTTGACACGAATACCAAAACCTTGTCTCTAATTCTAAGTTTAACTTTCATCGAAAAGTTTGACCTTTTTTGACACACCTGTATGTGATATTATATTAGGGAACTGCCAACCCTCCCGTAGTTCAAAAGAAATTTAAAAACCCATCTCAAGAGCTGAATTAAAAATCAAACACGACTCCCTGGAAAAGCAGCAAATAGGCGCTAACAGTTCTGAAGTAATTTTTCCGTTTGTATATGTATCATATTGTATTATAGATTGTAAATTTAACTTGCATTATTTTATGCTGAAGGGATTTTGTGTTGTACATAATTTAATATGAAAGAATATGAATGAAGTAAAAGACTTGCTTTTGGAAAATTGTAGACATTTATTTTAGAAACCATGTGTAGGTATCTATGTTAAAATTTAGTTGTCGAAATAACAATCAGAACATCACATTTTTATAAATGTTTCTTTGGGCCTAAAGAAAAGGCTGGTCGGCTTTTTACCTCCAAAACAACCTTGACAAATTTGTTTTGTCAAGGGAGATGAAGGATAAAAATATTGCTTCGATTTCTTTTCCCTGTTGTCTTAGTTTGTAAAATTTGCATTTATTTAAGAGAAAGAAATTATTGCAGACTCTAATTATTGCATAAACTATTGTAATCTGGTAGGCAAAAAAGTGAAAAGCCTTTTGTATATGCCTAACGAAGCTTTAAAACCGAAAATAATACTTTTCCAAATTTTGAATCAATTCCAACTAATGAACAAAAACTAATTTTTCTGCAAACAAATGAAAATTGCCACTTTTTAGAGGCATTTACAAGGTATCTCAACACAATATATAAAAATAGATCCAAAAACGAAAATCCACAAAAATGAAACTTTACGATACATAACCTAAAACAATAAACAACGACACACTTTTCATATTATTGCTGATATTTTGTTAGTAGCTTTCATTTGTAGTTCGTAGTTCGTAGTTAGACCATGCATCTCTTAATAATATTGAGTCTTCATTATCAAAAAGAAAAAAAAGCTAGCAATGATACCCAAATTTGGTTCTCTAACTTAAGTTGGACATTTATCGATAGATGAAAGCAAGAATCTTTTAGATCAGTTTACTAGATTAATTTCTAAAGGGTCAAGTTTTTTTATATTTTTGTTTGTTTGCTTGCCACTTATTTTGAAACACTCGATACACTTACATGGTTTGATAGTGTTGAAGCTTTTGCCTCACTTCTGAGGCCTCATCAGCAACTGAGGTTGTCTTACTCACTCGATCGATGGCAGAAACTGTTGCTAAACATCTTCACTTCACGCTGATCACTACAGATCGTATACAACCTTCATGACCATCCAGTATTGATCAAATATACACCCTTACCTTCGCTTCTATGATTTTTCCCCAAAATCGAAAGCCAGGATAATTCGTTTCGAGCTATAACGTCTCTTCGTCTTCTTTGAATCTCAAATGAGACTGTTGGCTTTTAGCGTCTTTAAATTTTCCTCGCAGACAAATCCGAAAATCATAAAAATTACATTGTGTCAATTTCGGTTTACTGGTTTTACAAAAATTCTTTATTTTCTTGCAAACAGAAATCTTTATCTTGTAGAAGGTTGTATTTGGTTTCCTAGATTTGCAGATTAAGTGGCCAAGAGCTTTATAGGAATTCTGAAACAGTTGCTTTTTGGAAACTTCATTATTCCCATTTCAGACAATCAGGAGTCTGGAAAAACCGAAATGGCAGATGGCGTCTTATGAAGGGTCCTTTTTTAGCAGAGGAATAAAATTTCTGCCTTTATGGTTTAAAAAGGGGTTAATAGTGTTGTGTGATAAATAAACAACACTAATAACCCATTTTTAACTCTAGGAAAATTCAAATACAACGCGCAAAACCATCTCTTAGAAAAAAGAAATTGCTGTTTTTGAAGCTACCAATTATTTGGACTTCCTTGTGCCATAAATCAACAACTATTTGTTAGATTGACTCAAACAAGGTCTCAAACTCAAAGTTGAAGCCTGTTCTATGCAACTGTATAAAACACGGGACAATTGAAGTTACCCCCAAAAGAGCCTGGGACGAGCAGTCTTTTGCTACACTCACTTTTCTAAAAAACTTGGCTCGGGGCCTTTTAGGATGGTTTCTTAGCTTCGAGCTGAATTCTAATAAAATATTTCTTGTAGAGTTTGTCATAATGTCGAAATTTTTAAAATTCGTCATAATTCATTGAGGACCTCTAATATAACCTTTTTTGAAAAAGAATTGCAAGAAAGAACCAAATCATTAACAGCTCATTACCAAAATTGAAAAAAGTTTCTTTACTTCGAATTGACCTCTGATCGCTTAGTAGAGTTCCTTGATATTCTGAAAGAGTCTCGACAGTTTCTGATAAGCGGTTTCGCATAAAAACATGAGTGTAGTTTGTGTTTTATGCCTATTTTCTTCATCTAACAGCCTTTCAAAATGTACCCAAATTTTGGTCACACAGTGGTAATCTGAACATTGCGAATAACCAGTTATTGTATTTATAAACGTGATAAAGAATTTTGAAAATGTAACAAATTCTTTTTAGTATGGTTTGAGGGCTTTGAAAATAATTAAGTTATGGCTGAATACTTTTGTCTAAAAGATAAGTGTGCTTGTAAATGTGTACGTTGCATATAGAAGAACTGAAGGCTCCATTACCACCACAAATTCATTTCCACTCATATGGAGCCTTCGGCATTCGGACTGTCCTGCCAAGCCTGCCATAAACTATGTGAAAGAAATACGATTTTTATCTAAGATTTTTGAAATATTGTCCTTGTTCTGAGCATCGAAAAAAATGCTTCCATTCCTTTATATAGCTAGAACTTTCTAAATAGTCGCAACACGTAATATGTATTTTTAATTTTCGAAACTTCGACCTGTGTGTGGGATGTTTTAATTTTTTTAATTTTATATATTCCAATAAAAAATTACAATGACATATTACTAATTAAACTACTTACAATATTACTGTACTATACTACTAAAACGATACCACAGGGAGCAAAAGGCTGTGTTGCGAAAGGACGCGTGGGATGTGTTGCGAAATGTGCTTTCATGCCATCTAATCCCATCTAATGCCCTTTGCAAACTTACCATTTTATTGAGAACTTTTAGGGAGAAATATTTTAAAAGTGCGTCATATATCTTTCTTGACTCGTTGAAGATATCTGGAGCAAAACGTTGCTTATAAAGGTAGAAAATCAAGCCAAACTGCATCGTTTATGGCCAGTTATGTGCCCTCTAATGTATCGAAGTATCGTTGCGACGTTGCCCAAACACTTGACGTCACAGGGATCTGGTACTCAACGGTCAAACCGCGCAGAACTGGCCCCACTTTCCAAAGCAGAGTGGGGGCTGTTTAACCATATTTTCCAGAGAAATGAGAGTGTAAATTATAAAATAAAGCACACCATCGAGATCAACGATATTTAATGCATAAGATAGGACAATAAAATATTCGCGTCATGTTCACTTTAATCCTGATCCTTCTCATTTTCATACTCCTTTTAGTTTGCCATGAAGAAATTGCGTTAAAAAGGAACAAAATTGGACCCTTTGAAAAATTATAGAAATTAACCTAATAGACCATTTTGACATTAGAAAAAGGGTCTGGGGAGAGCGATATTTTTCTGGTAAATGGCGAACACAAATCTGGTAAATTTATCATTCGTTAAGCCCCGTGGCAGCCATTTACCAGAAAAATATTGCTCTTTGACTGATCTCAAAGACGTTTTGTTGTTGTTGTTGTTGTTGTTGTTGTTGTTGTTGTTGTCTCCTTATTTTAAATCGAAATTATTTTTTAGCTACAATAGCAACTAGTCTAATTCGATTATTTAAATACAAAATACAAATTAACAGAATGATTTTAAAGAAAACATTAAATACAGTTTCAATAGAATTAATTTCGAACGCATACATTGCATTTGCAGGCGGCCCCATCCCAGTCTTTAATCTGCTGATTTTATTTCATCTGGCAAACGATTCCAAATCTGTGGTCCAAGAGACCTGAGGCTATTTGAACCTAAGATCTTTGCCCTAATCTAACGATGATGTCTAAGTTATATTTGTAGACCAACTCGAAACAAGTTGGGGTATATTTGTACTCATTTAGACGTCGTGTAAGTGATGATAATGTGATATCGGGGATTTTTTAGGCCTATACAAAGGCCTGGTCGGTATTTTATCTACGAGAGAGCATTTGAGTAACTTTTTTGTCATAAGTAAATGCAAAAGTTTAATAACTTGTCTTAGCGATCCATTTATTACTTGTTTGCTGTGAAAAACTTTTTTAAGGCTATCTAAAAGGTAAAAAATTACCCAGCCTTTCCTTAGAAATCTACCAGGTGACTCAAAGAAATGCCCCCTGTTCGAAAAATCATTGCAGCAAATTTACTTGCACGATAATCATCAAAATTGAGTTTTCTAATAGCTGCAAAATCGCAGTATTTTTATATTTTTTTATAATTTTCAAAATAGTAGTCCCTTTGCAAAATCGAAAGATTCAAAAAAATAGTTTTGCAGAACATCCAGAAAATGGCCTAAAACACACAGGCATCTCGAAATAAAAGAAACGCAACTTGTCATTTTTACTATTTTCAATACTCTTTTTTTCAGAGCAGTAAATAAAAGTTAATTTCAGTTTCCGTCTCAGTTTCAGCTTATCATTTTTTTAGTTATGCTAATTCTCAAATGGATTTAAAATGGATTTCAAAAGACCTGGAAGACTGATTTTCCAAAAAAGTAGCCCTGTTTGAAAAATCACCAAAATTTGATTACATGGCCAATCTTTAAATTTCTTTCTTTGGCAAGTAGATCAAAGACCAAATTATATTCTCAGGTATAGCTGATTTTTTATTGCTTTTAAAAATAGCAAATTTAGCTCTTTTATGGCCACCTGGTTTTGAAGCATACTGCAAAAAGCACTGATAATTACCAGATCAATTTCTTTGTGCATATTAAGCTTTTGATTTAGTCATTAATGACAGAAAGAAATGAACACTATCATTGGAAACTTCAAGGATAGTGAAAAATCTCAACATTTTGACTGTTAGGCAAGATTTACTTTTTTTATTGAAAAGTATAGCTAAAATAAGATTTTTCAACGTGTAATTTCTTAACCTTTAGTTATTGACAATAAAAATTTATCCTCTATAAATATTTTTGGTTCATTGACAAAGCAAATCAAAAAGAGAAATTTATCATTGTTCTGATCATCGAGTTTTGGTGATTTCTTAAACAGGAGTACTTTTCTTGGGACAGCCGGTACTTTGAAAATTACCAACAAAATACTTAGAACACTTTAATATTTTAGCTATTAGCAGTGGCGTACCCAAGGGGGGGAATGGGGGGGTCCGGACCCCCCCACTTTTCAAAAAGATGATCCTTGAGATTCACTCAAAAACGCAATAAAATTAGTAGCTAGGGGGAGGGGGGTAGGCAGATCTGTCGAGAGATGGTCTTTGAGATCTTGAACAGCAAGGAGTCGATGGTTGGGTAAATGCTTCGTACGGTTAGAAGGTTTTAGGTTCCAAAGAATGCTGGAACGATATTGGGAGAGGCGTTCTGAGACAAACAAGAAGACGTATCCTCAAAAATTTTCCTGGTGGCTTTGCCCCCAAACCCCCTCATTTCAATACCCCCAGTTATCTTAGCTTGGACACACCGCTGGCTAGAGGAATCCCTATTTGACACTTCTCTCAAAACAATCTCGGGAAAGTGATTTGAAGAGCTTGTACCCCAACCTCCAAAATTAATTCAAATTACAGCAACAGTTCCTGTGACAACAGCATCTTGCAAAAGATGCCATTGACCGACTGGACAACTTGATTCTGATAAGTAATGAAAATAGACATTTCCTCGAATATTGAGCTACCAGCACTGAATCATTTCTTAGTAAAGCTAAGAAAGTTAATTTTGTAAGTGGTCAATAAAAAATTCTAGCCCCCAGACCCCCTCACTTCTCAAGTGCTGCGTACGCCCCTGGCTATTAGAAGAATGAATATCTATGATTATAGCACAATAATTTTGCTGCAATGATTTTGCAAAAAGGGGGACATTTTTTGAGTCACCCGTCACCCAGTACATAAAAACGTGATATTCTGATCGCTTTTTCAACAACTAAATGTTGAAATTGATGCCTACGCTTGGTCTCTAAATTTAATTTAAGGCTTTATCAATGGATTTAAGCAATATCATTAAGATCAATGTACCGGGTGACTCACAAAAATGTCCCCCTGTTTGAACAATTATTGCAGCAAAGGTAGTTGTGCTGTAATCATAGAAATTAAATTTCTAATAGCTAAAAGATTGAAGTATTTTATTATATTTTTTTGGTAATTTTCAAAATAGTAGTCGCTTGGTAAATTCGAAAGATTACAAAATTCAGTCTTACAGAAGAGCCGGAAAATGGCCTAAAACGCACCAAATCTTCCAGGTCTTTTGAAATGCATTCGAAATCCTTTTGAGAATTAGCATAACTAGTAAAAAGATGAACTGAAACTGATGAGTAAGCTGAAATTAATATCTTATTTATTAGTCTGAAAAAAAGGAGTATTGAAAATAGTAAAAATGACAAGTTGCGTTTCTTTTATTTCGAGAAACCTTTTTTGATAGTGCATTTTAGGCCATTTTCTGGATGTTCTGCAAAGCTAATTTTTGGAATCTTTTGAATTTACCATGGGATTACTATTTTGAAAAGTACCAAAAAGATACAAAATATAATTTGATCTTGTAGCTATTAGAAAAATCAGTTTTCATGATTATAGCGCAAGTAAATTTGCTGCAATGATTTTTCGAACAGGGGGACTTTTTTTTAGTCACCCGGTATTAGATTAATTTCTACAATTTTTCAAATGTTCCAGGCTTCTTGTTACTCTCCCGGTACGCTCATTTTTTTTATAAAAAACTAAGGTCCGGGGTTGGTAGGCAGTTTCTTAAATTTTAAGGGCCATTTTGCTACCAAAAGCTTCTTATGTGTTTCTTATGTTGTTAATGCTATAAGTGTAGAGCCAAATATAGTTTTGTTAGAAGGGCTTCCAAATTACTTGATAAGATCTCAAACATGTTATAACATATCCAAAACATTTTCGAGTGACCTTGGAAAATTAAAATTACATATTACAAAGTTTCTTAGCTTCTTTTTCAGGTAGCGTAGTTTCTTAAGTTTTAAAAATTGAGTCTGCCGTTTCTTGTACGCTGTTTCTGATAAGCTATTTTACACTTGCTGATTTATTGCTCTGCAACCAAGTTATTGAAAATTAAAAGAAAAATTCAAAAATTTAATTCATCCATTGAATTGAATTGAATTGAATTCAAACACAAAAATAGTTTTAGGGTGATTTGACAAAAACTCTTGGCGTCGGAATTTTTCAAACTTGTATAAAGTTTTTTTGGGACACCCGGTACTATAGTTTCTTATAAGCTGTTTTTATATAAAAGAACGAGTGTAATCCAAAGGTTCTTATCAAAATCGTGAATAGGAACTAGGAAGTGCACCTGTCTATATTTTCCATAAACATCTGTAACCAGGGCCGTAGGAAGCATCTTAAACTTGGAGGGGCACGACACTTCGAGGGCACCTTTTTCATTAAGCAAAAGGGGCATTTCCTCAAACAAAAAGGGCATTTCCTCAAACAGAAAGGACAATTTCTTGTTTATTCCAAAATCTTGGGGGGGGGCACGTGCCCCCAGTGCCCCCCGGTTCCTACGGTTCCTACGGTTCCCGGTTCCTACGTCTACGTCAAAGCGATCATTATCTAAATGTGAAAAATATTTACTAAAACGGCGAAAATAACAAGGATGTAACCGATGAAAGATCTTCCTTATCAATGTCTTGTTGATTCTGCAGAATTATCTTGATCAAGCGCTATCAAGCGCATGGGATTTTCAAACGATTTCCATTTACACGTATTATTTTTTTGAACCAGTACTGAAAGTTTCTTAAAATTATCAGATTTTCAGTACTCAGATTTTCTTACGAGTTTCTTAAAGGTTCCATAACAATCTTCATGTTTACCACCTGTGCCCTCGTGAACATTTCAAAACAAAGTTTTTTGAAGCCTTTAGACATTACCAAGGGTGGGCATGTTGCCAGTGGCGGACTGGCTCATAATTTTTCACCGGCCATGGAGGACTTAAGGGGGCCCTAGTGGGTGTGGCCTGAAAAAATGAGGGTGTGGTAAAGAGAAAATTTCGTCGCAATCAGCGGCATGGCTAGTGCAAATTAAGTGGGGGTATTAAAATGAGAGGGACTGGGGGCAAAGCCCCCAGGAAAGTTTTCGGGGACACACCTTCTACTTTGGCTTAGAACACTTCTACAAATCCCTTGTTTGCCAGTGCTAAAATAGAATTTTGACCATTTTGTAACAGATTTTTATAAATTAGCATCCCACATCACTTTATTCATTAAAAGAATATACTGTCACATTTTCCCAACGTTGAACTAAGGCTGGTGCTGCACAATATTACTAATCGATTTTTAAATCCCCAAATCACCACGAAACATTTTCTCTCTGTCCATTCATGTCGAGTCTTTTGAAAAATTGATCGATGTTTTGTTATCGTTTTCAGTGTTTTCGAGACCGAAAATTTTAAGAAACTCGATTACAGCTCAAGAAAATGAAGACTAAAAATTTTACAAAAATCCTTGAATCTA
>REGM01000244.1:300136-368359 GCA_004194415.1 Aurelia aurita | reverse complement strand
GGTTTAAGAAAATACACCCTGTGGACAACTGGCTCTAGAAAAATTGCCTGCTTTCGATACCCGGCGCTAGAAAAAAGATGCGAAAACGATACCCTGAAAAACGGCACGTCCCCGTCGGACAAATATACTAAGTACCCCCCCGGGTGTAAACCACACTCTCCCCGCAGATTAGCCCTTTCGGAGGGGAGTGTGCCTTTGCGGAGGAGAATGTGTCAACCCTTTCTTCGCAAGAAAATTATCTCAGATCCCATTTTACCCAGCCTGTGTGCAGACTCAGACTCACATTGTTTCTTTTCAGAGACGTTTCTCAAGTCTGCACGGAGGCTAATTTTACGCAGTTCCCAATAAAGACTGTTATCTTGGTGTGGAATTTTACGAGCGGGCGAGAGTTTACACAATCAAAATAAAATTTTGGAAAAATGTAGACTGCGACTGCAGACTTTGCAAACAATATGCATTCCTGGACTCGGCTTTTTATAGTTTTATACATCTTGTTTTGATATTAGATTTTATATGAATTTTGCAATTTTATTAACTAGTTATAGTTGTATTTATTCTGATGTAACTTTGTAATTAATTTGTTGGCTTGAATTAGCTTTTTTATATATCTATATAGCTATGTAAGTTGCCAACTTTAAATAAATTGATAATAATAATAATAATAAAATTCATTCAGCCTTAAATTTCTATTCAATTTCAACGCGACATTTTCTGTTGTAAACGATAGAATTTCCGCCCGCTCGGAAAATTCCACTGACTGGAAACTGGTCTTTACTGTGATTTGTTGGGCGAAAATTTGAACAGGCCTACGACGCGTGAGAGAATAAAACGTGTTTTGGTTTTTTGTTATCGCATTTCACAAATTTCCATAACAACACGTTAGGACAGCCTACTCAAAAATTCACCCAATCAAAATTGACCAATGAGTTGAGAAGAATTAGTTACCTACGGCGACCAATCAAAACGTAGGAACTGCTTGAAAAGTCCAAAATAGATTACGCATGCGCTTGAAAAAGCAATAGATTCAGGAAATTTGCTTTGCTGTCGTGTCGGTGTTGAAGTGCAAGGAATACTTTCCACTTTCTATATATATCATTCGCAATTTTATGCAAGATTTCTAAAGGTAAGATTTCGATAGATTTACTGCGAGTGTATTTACGATGTTATTTTCGCTCGATTTTAGGCCAATTTTTCGACTGCCAATTGTAAACCTATTGTCATGACAGCGGGTTGGGTTTTGTTCTTTCGACCGTAAACATGGCGCCGTAGGCTGCCATTCACAAAACCTGTCTGGACGATCGTCGCGTTTTACCAGTCCTGTCGAGCCAATTCGCTCATGTTATGGCCTAATTATCTAGCTGTGTTATTATTCTGTGTACTGAGAGAAATAGTTCTGCAATCGAATCAATTTTTATCGTTCGAGGAGCAAAATTACACGCCTTGGTCACGAAGCTTAGAATAAAGTTTCAACATGCTAGTCATCTCTCGCCGAGGGCACTGTTATGCAAATGAAGTTTGGGGTCTAAAGAATGCATCTCACAAATTTTGGCCGCACTTTTATTTTGAGTTCTCTTCTGTTTATCTGGTGTTAAGTCTTGTCTTTGGGGATCAGTCACGCATTTAAATCTAGTTCTTTGCCTCATTATTCGAGCCAGCGAGGGAAGAGTTTCCGATTATATTCGAACTTCGCCATTCAGCACGTGACTAAGATTGGTGTTGCTTTGCGCAAGAACACGCCTTGAAGGCATATGGAATGTGGAACTGTGATGGCCTTCGGGCACTCCTGAACCACACATGAAAAGATTTCGTGTCCTGTGTGTGCCCACTGTGTTGGATTAAGGGCCTAAATGGAAACAAAGTGGTTTTTATTGCGTATAATTGTTTCAAGTTCGCCGGAAACTTTGCATTTTATTTTTAGAGCTTCGAAAACAATGAGCGTGAGAAGGTGCATGCAGCGAACATGCGTCGGGGGTTCCCTGAATTTTTGTATCCCCAAGAAGAAATTTTAATTAAAAAACAAATATTGTATAAGTTGTATAATTTCATCTTTCTGTCCGCCCACTCTGGTCATTTTGGTGGGCTGACTCGCTGAGTAAAATTAAAAATTTATAACCCTGGTGCACTGAAATGAAATGGCTAGAGAGGACGGACAAAGCTTTACGTTTAGAGTTTAGAGAAAGCATTCTATCAAGACGAGTGTTCTCGTCCTACCCCCTGATCTCAGGTGTCGATTGGAGGTTTTGGAGATCTGCAAGGGTACAGAAATCGTAAAATGGTCATACATGTTTTTTTGCAAGAATTGAAGAATTTTTTATAAGAATTGTTTCATACGCATTTTTTTATAAGAAACCGCTACTCTCAGATCGCCAAAAAATTAAGAAACTTCAGTACTGGGAAAATACAACTTAAGAAACTATTTATTTTGATAAAGGAAATCCTTGAGATTGGTTTACTCTATTTTCGCTTGTTTCCTGTATCATATTACTCGGAAGGTACTAGAGTAATGTCTAAACATCGGAAAGGCTTCAAAAACTTCGTTTTGAAATGTTCACGAGAGCACAGGTAGTAAACTTAAAGTAAATGAATGGAGATATAGCGATCTAGTCTAAACATAGCACAAA
Source organism: Aurelia aurita (assembly GCA_004194415.1). NCBI lineage: Eukaryota > Metazoa > Cnidaria > Scyphozoa > Semaeostomeae > Ulmaridae > Aurelia > Aurelia aurita. Next base: position 365,738 of record REGM01000244.1, on the reverse strand, counting down.
AGAACGGCACGCGCCACTTATGTTCCTATTGTTTTCATCGATCGAAAACATCAAATACAATAGGTTCTATTACATGGACCCAGTCCCCCTAGCTCAGTTGCCTTTTAACCCCGTTGATTTACTTTAAANACACCTTGAACGCATTCAAAGCCGGGTAACATTTGGTATCCATTCTACTAGGCGATTATCACTATATCAACCGCCAATAATCTAATTAAGAATTTGACCCAGTGCTGAAGTTTCTTAAATTCCTCAAACTTGACTTCTGAAATCTCCTGAATCAAGCGTTTCTTTAGCCGGCGACTCCTTCGCAGTGGAAAAGTATAGTCTGCACGCAGGCTAGCGTTTCTTAGAAGATTCCTCGAATTCTCATTGTTTGCTTGGGTGGGGAGGTGCATATCCTGTTCAGAGACGTAGGAACCGGGGGGCACTGGGGGCACGTGTCCCCCCAAGATTTTGCAAAAAACAAAGAAGTGCCCTTTTTGTTTCGGGAAATGCCCCTTTAGCTTAGTGAAAAAAGTGCCCTTGAAGTGCTGTGCCCCTCCAAGTTCAAGGTGCTTCCTACGGCCCTGCCTGTGTTATGAAAGCATGGCTCAAGTAATACCGAAAGATGCAGTCATTGGCTTCAAGAAACGCGGTAGTTCTTCCTACAGCAGCTTTTTCCTCCTGTGTCCCTGTGCCTATGAAAGCTGTCGTTGTTGCGGGATACAAGGAAAACCGGACAGTCAGGTTCCTTGACGTTATTTTCGACTAGGGGACTGGGCTCCACGGAAGCTGTCTAAAATAACGGAAGCGGTCAACAAATCGCTTCCCTAGCGTCCAGGACTCTCACGCGAGCGCGGCCAAGTTGACGCAGGGAACCAGGCTGAAAACCGGACACAAGGAAACAGGAAGGACTAGGAAGAACAACTACCTCGTTTCTTTACGCCACTGATGCAGTTAAAAGAAAATAAACAAGCAAAGATATGCTAGACTAATAACTTTGTTCCACTACTCAACTTTCTTAGAGGTAATCGACAATGTTAAAATGTGTCTTCATAAAAAAGGGGTTGGGCACGAGTGAAAAATCTATTGAAATTGTTGAAACTGGCACGTGCGCGAGCAAATGAGACAAATTGTGCGTGGGTTTTTCTTTGCTTTATTTATTGACAGACGTATTTACCTCCGTCTATTACCATCAATTTTTGGTGATCTGAGAATTTGGTTTTCACGCCGTTTTTTGGCGTTCTTTGCCGTTCTTGCGGTCCAATAGGGATCTTCGTACAAGAAACCGCTATTAACGAGATGATAAATCGCGAAGAAGAACAGTAAATTTATAGCCAACTGATGGTTCAATAAATCTGTACATTACTGGTCATTTGCCTTTAAAATCTTATCATTAACTAATATATCAATCGCATGCAAAGAAACATCGCCCATGCATTTGGGGTCATTTAATGACAAAAGAAGGGCCTTGCTGCTAATCTCTCGACAGAGGGATATTTCATAGTTAGCTCTATGCTAAACGAAACGTTTTGTGTAGAAATCCTCATTGACCAATGCCCCAATGCCCTAATGCCCCAACGAGAATGGTATGTATTTAATTTGTGCCTCGTTATTTATCGAGAAAGTTCATGAAGGAGGAATCTGCCACTTCACAAATTGTAATATGCTGTTCATTTAACTTGAATTCAAATTTGAAACGTCTTCCTTGTTTCTCCCCGGATAATGCTCGCGTTTCGATTTGGACAGCGGAAATAACGCCTCTAATTTGAACTCAGCTTTAGGCCTCATTTCCACTGGGCAAGGGGCGATTCTTGTAACTCCGAAAGGAGAGGGAATTTACAATTGAAACGTTTTGTCTTTTAGCAGCTATCTATTGTGCAACTCCCTGTAAGGTTTCATTGAAATATCTTGAGGGGGAGGGGAGCAATTTTCCGGAACTGACCCTGGCAAAATCACAAATTCTCAAATCTCAAAGTTGCCAAAAAGATCGCTAAATTGCGATCTTCGGCAAATTTCAGAGTGTTATTTCATTTAGTCAATCATATTTACCATGTTTAGATGGAAGGTTTGCTCAAAATGTGATTTTATCGCTTTTTCCTCATTTTGGCGGATTTTGTAGCTTTTCTTGGACACACGAAGAAAAATGCTTACGTCTTTTTATATACAGTATTTCAAAAGTTAATGCCTAAAGCTACATATTGGGAGAGCAAATTTAGTTGTTCTACCTATCATGAGTCAAGCTCATAAGCGTAGGAGGCGGGGGAGTATTTTGTAAACATAGGAAAACTTTACAAAAACGGCAATATTCCGGCAAAAATCCGCCTTATAAGTCAGGCAAAATTTTCGTAAAATACTGCACTTTTTATCCGGCAGCCAAAACCATTCGTTGAGTATTTTCATCTGACGCTGGCCACAGTAAATCGTCAGATAAGATCCGACAGAGAAGAGACAAGAGTNGTACTGGCTCAAATTCTTAGTTTCTTATAAAAAAAAATACGTGTATTTCAAAAGTTAATGCCTAGAGCTACATATTGGGAGAGCAAATTTAGTTGTTCTACTTTATCTTGAGTCGAGCTCATAGGCGTAGGAGGCGGGGGAGTATTTTGTAAACATAGGAAAACTTTACAAAAACGGCAATATTCCGGAAAAAATCCGCCTTATAAGTCAGGCAAAATTTTCGTAAAATACTGGACTTTTTATCCGGCAGCCAAAACCATTTGTTGAGTATTTTCATCTGACGCTGGCCACAGTAAATCGTCAGAAAAGATCCGACAGAGAAGAGACAAGAGTTAAATACAATGCATTATTTTGAAATTACTAAATGAGAGGGCCCACTAAAGTTTTCTTACAATATGATTTGCCGTAAGTTCGGGCATAAACCTGTCATTGTTTCAGATTTGAACTCGCATTTTATATCACCTTTTTGCTTTCGAATTTTCTTTCGTTTTCCATATCTTAAACTCGCTACATGCAAGCTTTGTTTCCGTGAAGATTTTTCAATACAAAAATGAAAGATGCGGCAAATTCCGGACGACTTACGAAACTGGGATGGGGAAGAAATTTGTGCTAGGATGAAATATTAGCTCAAAGAATTGTCTTTTACTTTCTCAAAGGAAGAACAAGTATTTGTTGAAAGATTTGTCTGTTAATGATACCATGTTTACCGGATATTCGATTGAGTGACATTTGTTAAAGAATATTTATGGAAAAACCAGTTAGTGTGAAAAATGCCTTGTGACAAAGTTGTCACCTTTGACAGGGGAAATTCACTGCCTCAAAATTTGGACGAGATGTTTGGGATTTCAAAATCCGATTGGCTTTTTTATTAGAGATTTGAGGATTTTCAGCAATTTTGTAAAGATTTTGGGATTCCTAAGGATTGTTTTAGGAGTTTTCAAAATATCATAAATGAGAATTATAGAATTATATACCAACATTTTCAAAAACAAAAATTAATAGGATTTTGAAAGGTTCTCAGGGATTCCTAGGATTTTGAAATTTTATAGAGATTTTCAAAGATTTTGTAGGATTTTCAGGGATTTTTAAGAGATTTAGGGATTTTTGTAAATTTTCCGAGATCTTTGGATTTTGAAGATTTTGAAGAACTTTTACGGATTTGTTGTGGTATTGGATGAGATTTTGACAACGAATTGCCTGCCCCTTGATTTGAAATAGAACACTCTTCCACAGTGGGTACAACTGAATAATTTTGAAGTCATTCACTTGTGAATCTCAGGGGAAACCCCATAAAACATCAGCTGTGATTGACAAGTGCCTGATAACAGTTTTCAGTGTTTTTTTAAAGGACTGTTCAGGAACATTTTTCAAAATCCTTTCTGTTCTACAGAACTTCAAAATCACACTAGGATAATTGATGGATATTTTCATCTGACACTGGTCACATCAAATTGTTACATAATCTGTGACATTACTTTCAGGGAATCATGCGAAAACTTAGGAAGGCTCGCTATTGGTTTCAGATTGTAGTGTTTATTACTAATAAATTCTTTAAATTTCAGGACAAAATGAAAAGGGAATTCATGAGCTACGATATCTGATATGGCAGAAACTGAAAAGAATGCATTTCTGGCTGACTCGAGTGGCAGTGATGGGTCGCTGTCAAAGGACTTGTCACAAAGGGCTGAAATGAATTTTTCAGCACCAATCGTTGCATTGCCAATGGATGACGATATTTCAGATTTTCAAAAAAGTCCTGGTGATCTCAAAATTGCAGAGGAAGACCCAAGGAAAGAGTCACCAAGGGAGGAAAAGGAGGTTTGTGTTGCCTTGGTACTAATAAGATGTTGAAGACTTTTGGAAACAAGGGTCATAATTATGGGAAAATCTGCCAAAATCGATAAAAAAGATAACAAAAAGAGAACAGTTTACTACAAGCTATAAAGCGTTTAAAATAGTGAAATACTAACAATCGTAAAAACCTTACATCAGAATTATCATTGTATGAACAACTGATCTTTTATCTATGTACCTCTATTTCGACAATGCTGTAATATTTGATATATACTCATATTTTCTTTTTTGCAACATTTTTATTTAACAGCCAAAGCTAGATAAGCTATCCTTTACTTTGGTCATATAGGATACAGATACAGATCTTTATATATATACCTGTAATAGCATTTAGCTCTGTATTCTATGAACAAAGTTGAATTGAATTGAAGTGAAGATAGCTTATCTGTCATGTAGGACTTATTTGTTCAGATGGCATGATGTCACGGCATTGAAAATATGGCGATCTTGTTTTGGGGTACATCTGTAGAAAATTTCTACTGGTTTCTGTAGGAATCTTGAAAAAAGCAATTGTCAGTACCTAAGCCAATTATATTAAATAATTGCATGATACAGCAATTTAGTCAAAAGTGAGAATGAGAGAAACTTGCATTTGCCACAATAATTTTGTCAACTGCCACACAGTTGTAAGTTGGTCGCTTCTTTGAAGTCATCCTTTTTTCATGTTTGCCTGTCTTCACAAAAGTTTTTTAATGATGTGATAGTAGCCTCCAAGCTTTTAAAATTGATTTCTTTCAATTAATGATTTAATGGCTTCGTCCTCAACTCTCATTTTTGAGCGCAAATTGACAAAGTCATCTGGACGAATCAAGAAGGCAGCTGTCATCCATGTATTCATTCAAATATCAACATTCCAGGACAAGGGCGTTGCCAGGGGGTGGATTGGGGTCAGGGTCCACCCCACTTTTCTCAGTCGGTATTTGTTCTTAAGCAAAAACGATGTAAAAAAGGTTAGGTATACCTTCTGGCAATCAATTCTACCCCTTGTCCACCCCGCTTTTTCAGGGCTAGCACCGCCCCTGTTCCAGGACTAAACTGTTTTTTATTTTCCCTATAGCCATTGTCACCAAAATATGACCTTGATGTGCCAGAAATGATAGAAACACATATAGATAGTGATGTTGATGCGTTAATGTTATGCGAACATTGTCAAGGACCTATTACTAAAATGAAGAAATATGGAAAGAGTGGGAAACAATTTTGTTCAAAGCAATGTGCTCAGAGTCAAAGTAAAAAAGAGGTAATTACCATCGTATATGCTTTGAAAGCATATGGGTTGAAGTAGATTGTTTTATTTACGTTTAACTTCCTGGTGAGACCTACTGTAAATGTAACTTACAAATTGTTTCATGGCCTCATTGATGCTGATCCCTCGAAGTTCTTCAAGCTCAACAACAATAAGACAAGGGGTCATAAATTTAAAATAGTCTTGAATAAATGCAGACTGGATGTCAGAAAGAACTTTTATTCCCAGCGAATCATAAAAGAGTGGAACTGCTTGCCCGCTAGCATCGTAGAAGCAAAGGATGTGATACATTTCGAAAAACTTTTTGACAGCTTACATGGGGATTCAAAATTCGTATTCAATTTAACCTAGATTAGTAGCCGTAGACAATAAGGGTTTTTATAGGCCATGGCCTTCCAGCCCCTTTACCAACATTTATTATTATTATTATTATTATGAAGTTGCTGGTACTGTAAGCACCCTTAGAAACCAACAGTTATTATTTATTTATATAGCTATTTTAGTATGTATAATAATAATAATATAATAATAGATAGGGGTCAGTATTATTGTAAGATCTTTAATGTGTCTCTTATGTCAGGACATTTGAAATTTTCACCATGTCCATAACCTCAACTAAAATATGTCTTGCATTAGATGTCACATGAAAATGTTCGCGAATAAACACAATTGAAGTGTTTTGCATTGAGTAATTTTGCGAAATCGCAAATCTCATCTGACATCTAATTTGAGATAGACTTAGTACCTATACAGTGGCGGACACTAGGGTGGGGGGTGAGGGGTGAGGGGGTGCGGTTGCCCCCCAATGTTGGCGAAAACAATGATATTTTGTTTGAAAACAATAGGAGTGAGCAATGCATTTTATCCGAAACAATCCCCCCCAATATTTGCCCAAGTGTCCGCCATTGTACCTATATGTTATGTGAATTGGTAACCCATAAGTTTGGATGCCTTTTATTTGGCCATTTACTTCCTCTCGTTACCCTTGTTTTTTTCAGCCTGCCCCCTATTTTACTGTTCTTTTCACATATATTTAATTTAAAGTGTGTTATGTTGTGTTGTTGAATGTCTTCATGCAGAAAATCTTGGATTTTCCTCACATCATTTCCTACTAAATTGCAAAAGTAGATCCCAAACTATTTATTATTCCAATTTTGATTCAAATACCGACCTAGAAGTAAGTTGAAATAAGCCAGGTGTATAACGCAGATCATAAGACCTTTGTGGACCAATATCAAAGGTTTTTACCCTATGGTCAGGGCAGCAACTCTGTTATACAATCTGATTGGCTGAAAACGTTTGAATGTGTATCGCATGAAAATTTCCAAAGAATACGTTTCTTCTAAAGGTTTCTAATCGTCATAAAGTACCGAATTAGTATCGATGATCCTTTTGATTTGGGGAGTTTTGAATGGGAGTTTTGTAGTGCTCATTTCATTCATTTTATATTCTTTAAACACGGTAACAGCTAAGACTGCTTTTCAGGGGGCCGTGACAAAAATTTACAATTTACAATTTAATTCATATAAAACTAAAAATAAATAAGCTAATTACAAAACTAAAACATAGAAATTAATACATTGTAGTCATACTTTAAAGTAGACGTTTGAAAGCATATAAAGAGGGCGCTAGCTTAACCTCGGGTTCGAGGCTGTTCCAAAGATGCACACCACGATATGAGAATGATTTCTGCCCATTAGTCGTTTTCAAAAGAGGGACGCGTAAGTCAGTGCTGTTAGCCCTTTTAACAAAAAGAGATCAATTCTATATCCAGAGCTTTAAAAATTTAAGAAAACCATAAGAATCGGTAGCAAAAATAGCCTAAAATATGCAAAATGCATCAAATGCTGAGCTTGGTAGCCAGTTTCTTAAATCTTGGGCCATTTTTGCTACCAAAAGTTTCTTATGAGTTTCTTAGATATTTAAAGCTCTGGATATAGAATTGATTTATTTTTGTAAAAAGGGCTAACAGCATTACAGAAATCCCATTCAAAACTCCCCAAATCAAAAGGATCATCGATCCTTCCTTCGGTACTTCATGACGATTTGAAACCTTTAGAAGAAACATATTCTTTGGAAATTTTCATGCGATAACACATATCTTTGAAACCATTTGCAAAAGCAGTGGTTTGCGCAATGCAAATTCTGTCAGCAGGGACTATCGTACTTGCAACATCAGTAGGCTGTAAGCCTAAAGCCAGTATGCCCATGGCCGCTAGTTTCGACCCGCACGATTTAACCCGCGTTTTATTAACCTGCATGGCCTGCATTTTACCCTACCCGAGTTATTATAGGCTTAGTGGAAAATGTTTGTGAAAGGAAACCATATCCTAAAATTCAGGGCTCATTTTGCAGACCTTTTCAACTCTTTGACATTGGTTTGTTAGGTAAGCAATGGGTGGCAAAGGTCCACGTCGCCATTAGACATGTCCAGTGCTGCATAGGTTCCAAATCTTTAAAAATCTTTGAAAAGGTCGGTGTAAAATTCAGTGACCTATTTCTTTGAATTGAATGGCTTAAAAGAAACTTTAGCTACTTTGCTATAACTCTACCGTTGGACTTTTCAGAAATCTTCAATATTTTCGATATTACGGCGTATTTTATATTTCAACTCATTTGAGGATGTGACGTCATCAAATTTCTAAATCGCAAACCAGAAGAGTGGAAGACTTTTGCTTGATAACATATTGTAAACGTTCATAAACTATATTTTTCTCGAAAATTATTCGATGTTTCCTCAAAATGTTTAGAAATTACGATGGTTTTAAGTTTTTTTAAAAATTTTTCTTGAATTCTGAAAAAAGAAGAAAAACACTCTAATTCTGAAAAAATTGATGGTTTCTGAAAAGTCCAACAGTAGAATTATTACAAAGTATCTAAAGTTTCTTTCAAGCCATTCCGTTCAAAGAAATGGGTCACAGAATTTTACACCGACCATTTTAAAGCTTTGAAACGTATGCTGTCCAGTGCTGAATGATGTTTCAACATCATTCTCTAACTTTACAGCCAATCATTAGTGAAGATGGAACGTATTCTGGTGTTTTTTCAAAAGAAGATAAAGAAATGAAGTCACCTTTGGATATAGTCCCAGAAATGGAAACAGTTGTAGGTTCAAGCAGTACTGAGCTTAAAGTTGAGGAAGTTGGTGGTAAGTGGTTTTATTTCCTTTTCATTTATTCTTTCATATTCATCTTCCATTATTTTGAACATCTCTTTCGATGTTTGAAGGCTCTGTGATGCCAGACTGCTAATTTTGTCTCTCTCGCAGAATTTCTTCCGCATGCACTTCAAATCTTCAAGTGCACCAACGCTTTTTCAATAAGTTTCATGCACCCAGTTCAGTGGCAGATTTAGGGAGGGGCAAGTGGGGGCAGCTGCCCCCCCTTCACGATGAAAACTCTGCTTGGCGCCCCCTTTTTGGCGAAAAGTGCATGCAATGCAAAATGCATCCAATGCTGAGCTTGGTAGCCAGTTTCTTAAATCTTAGGCCATTTTTGCTACCAAAAGTTTCTTATGAGTTTTTTGGCGCCCCTCATCGTGACCTTAACACAGACTTTTTTAACGACAGTTTGAAAGCTCATGCCATGCCATTTGTTATAGATATTGAAATAGCTGCCGGGCCAATGGATTGGAGTGACTATCAACGTGGTCTGTTCAAAGTTGCTGCGCCCTTATCCTGCTTCGGAAAGGTACGTTTCAGGATCCCTTTGAATTAGAATTTCCCTTATATTCTCATATTGGTTAAAAGTTTGTTCTCCAGAGATTCTGTCGCTTTTTTTAACAAAAACTTGGACCTACAAGCCTTGTTAATAGTGTCGTCCAATTTCCTAATTTTAAGATCATGCGGTTATTAAATGATTACTAGGTCAATGCTGAAAAATATTTGGACCACAGTTTGAAGTACGGACCGAACGCAATGAGGTCCGTACGAGAAACTACGGTCCAAATATTTTCCAGTATGGATCGAGTAATCGTTTAAGGAAGGCTTTATGATATGGCAGACATTTTTCAAAAACATTTTTTTGCATTATTGGATTGTTCTACGCGTTCTGGCTCTTGTTCATCATTGTATTTGGTCAGAGATCATCAGATTGTATCTCTTTCCTTTCATGAAATTGCCAAATGTGTGATGGGTATAGATGGCTCATTGACTTATTAATTTCTAGCGTCAATTTTTGGAGATTTTTAATGTGGATCGTTACAGTGTCATTTTCTCCAGAAGTGTATCAAAGGAAGAGTCGTAATTATTGTGGAGTGTTCTCAACGCACGCTTATGAGTTCGGTTTATCTTATCATTGGCATCTTTGCCACAGAACATCCACACCAATGGGCAATGGTTAAAGCTCGAAATTATTACCTTGTTACACATGTTCATAGCCTGCTCTCTTGGAAGATAATTATTTGGCCTCCTAAAGCACTGACTTTTCTGTTTTTTTTTATCACAGAGTATGTTTACATGCTTACGAAATCGAAGCTAGTTGTCAATTTCGATTCCAGGAAGTTTGACATGTCCAGTGGATGATATTTCCCCCTCAGTATTTAAGCGTAACTTATGTTTCCTATTTAGTCGGAGGAACATTAGTTGGAACTTATCGGGGTTTGCCACCATGCCATTAACAGAAAACCAAGTTAAGATTGTACTTAAAATGAATGACCTGAGCTATAAGGCATCCGTCTATAAATAGGATAATGAAAAACCAAAACACGCCATTGTTTTCTTTGGCTTTTCTTTCTTCGCCCACTTGTTGGATTATAAAATACAATAGTCTATTTATAAACCTATGAGATCTCATCTTTTAACTCAGGTTATTCCCTTTAAAGACCGACCATTGACCCGCATGCTTTGCGATCGTTTGTTTTTGTTTTTCGATACTTTCTGACAGTCAGAAACTACGGAGCTGTGGAAAGCAAAATTACTGACTTCGCGCAAAGCATGCTGGTCAATGGTCGGTCTTTAAGTCGCTTTGTAACTTTGTCGTAATTTCGCTCAAACGGAAGTACAATTTATTAAAATGCATCTTTCTTTGCAGTTATCAGGCCCATTAAAAACCTGCAAAGTTCATAGGCAACGTGCGGAAATTGCGATGCCATATGTACCAAAATATTCCTGGTCTATTTAACAATATATTGCAAAACTTGCAATATATTGTGATGTATACTTTGCAGTCAGCAACATTTTGTTATTGGCTATCAAAACCAGGCATGAAACTGGTATTTCTCTATAAAAACAATCCATGCAANCATAGCCTGCTCTCTTGGAAGATAATTATTTGGCCTCCTAAAAGCACTGACTTTTCTGTTTTTTTTATCACAGAGTATGTTTACATGCTTACGAAATCGAAGCTAGTTGTTAATTTCGATGCCAGGAAGTTTGACATGTCCAGTGGATGATATTTCCCCCTCAGTATTTAAGCGTAACTTATGTTTCCTATTTAGTCGGAGGAACATTAGTTGGAACTTATCGGGGTTTGCCACCATGCCATTAACAGAAAACCAAGTTAAGATTGTACTTAAAATGAATGACCTGAGCTATAAGGCGTCCGTCTATAAAAAGGATAATGAAAAACCAAAACACGCCATTGTTTTCTTTGGCTTTTCTTTCTTCGCCCACTTGTTGGATTATAAAATACAATAGTCTATTTATAAACCTATGAGATCTCATCTTTTAACTCAGGTTATTCCCTTTAAATCGCTTTGTAACTTTGTCGTAATTTCGCTCAAACGGAAGTACAATTTATTAAAATGCATCTTTCTTTGCAGTTATCAGGGCCATTAAAAACCTGCAAAGTTCATAGGCAACGTGCGGAAATTGCGATGCCATATGTACCAAAATATTCCTGGTCTATTTAACAATATATTGCAAAACTTGCAATATATTGTGATGTATACTTTGCAGTCAGCAACATTTTGTTATTGGCTATCGAAACCAGGCATGAAACTGGTATTTCTCTATAAAAACAATCCATGCAATTATTGCGTAGTAAGTCAATACTTTCCTGTATAAATATTGCGATAATTTCTATGTTTTATAATTCTCAACAATGATTTTCTTTCTAGTTATCAAGGCCAGTAAAAGGTTTGAAACCAGGCATGAAACTGGAATCGCTTGATAAAAACAATCCTTGCAATTACTGCGTTGCAACGGTGATTGATGTTGTTGGACATCGAGTCAGAATTCGTTATGATGGGTTCGGAAATGATGACAGTCAAGATTTTTGGTGTAATTTCCAAGCTGAAGAATTATTCCCAATTGGATGGTGTGCAGAGAATAGTTACCCATTGCAACCCCCGAATGGTAAGATGATAAATTGAACCTGTTTTTTTTTATATAAAGAAGGATAAGAAACCAACTTTTCAGATCTCCAAAAGATTACGAAACTATAGATGAAAAATAAAAGAATTATTTCAGAGACTTCTTCATGGAATGTTTTTCATAAACTCTCGAGTCCAAAATAGACTGGAATAAACGGGGTGGGTGGAAATATCTCGAATCCTAGCAATCCTAGGGGTATGGAATAAACAGGGTGAGTGGAAATTTATTTCAAGAAGCTCGAAATAAAAAGCAAATAAGGGTAGGAAGGGGGGGGGGGGTGGAGGCGTCTATTCCTGACTGGAGAGTAGGACGTTTAAGGCATAATTTTCGTTTATTTCTTGCACTGTGATGCTGGCGTTCTTTCTATAATCTCGTTGGATTGGCTCAGAGTACTAACGTTTCTTAATTTGTCAGAAAGTTCTCCTTATTTCAGTGTTGAAATTTCTTAAGAGTCTAATAATATAAGAAAATCCTCCAATCCTAGCACTACATCAAGACGAACTTTTTTATATATAGATTCAATTCAAAATTTTACAAAAACGAATTACTAGACATAAAAAAGGAACTACCGGGTGTCCCATTAAAAAGTACTCCCGTTTGAAAAATCGCCAAAATTTAATTACATGGCCGATTTTTACATTTCTTTTTTAGCAAGTAGGCCAAAGACCAAATTAATTTCCCGTGTATGGCTGATCTCGTGATTGATTTTAAAGTTAGCAAATTCAGCTCTTTTTAGGGCTGCCTGGTTTTGAAGCATACTGCAAAAAGCACTGATGATTATCAGATTAATTTTTTTTGTATATTAAGCTTCTAGTTTGGTCATAAATGTCAGAAAGAAGCGCAAACTATCATTGTAGACTTGAAGGATTATGAAAAATATCAAAATAATGGCTGTTAGGCAAGATTTACGATGTTGCTTAAAAAGTATAGCTCAGAATAAGGTTTTTCAAGCTGTTATTGTATACCCTTTAAGTAATGAAACAAGCATTTTATCATCTTTAAATATATTTGGATCACTGACAAAAAATATCAAAAGAAAATTTTATGATAGGTTTGATAATCGAGTTTTGGTGATTTTTTAAACGGTAGTACTTTTTTGGGACACCCGGTACTTTACAACACTACAAGGACGATACCAAAGGGAGCAAAATACCATGACTAGACGAGCCTTGTTTAGCAGTCGGAAATAGGCATAAAGTACAAAATTAAAGTTTCGTAGATTTTCTGCAGCCTTTTCCTGCTGTGTTAGTATTTTTCCTGCCGTTAGTAATGTCAGATCATCCAAAAAGCATAGGAAAACTGGGAAATACTCTAGAGTCTGGAATTACCGGAAGGTCTGGAATATACAAGGTTGGTGGAAAATTTCCTGTAATCAGGCGAAATGCACAAGTTATGTTTGCTGCAAAGCTAAGGAATGTAGAAAATAAGCAAAGAATCACGAAAAGCTATTCAAAACGAAAAATACAGTTCAAAACGCATTTCAGGAAGCATGACTTCACATGTTTCAAATTTCAAGGAGCTCGAAATGGCTATATATCGAAGAACAATGTTCTGGGTGGATTTTGTTTCGAAAAATTAATAAGGGGGTGGGGTGAGACGTCTATTCCGGACTCAAGAGTAAGTCTCCCATTAGAGTAATTTTATTCAAACTCGCAAAGTGTGGTATACGTGTTACTATTCCTTTTATAGGTATTAGCAGCACTTTAGAAGACTGGAAAATATTCTTAACAAAGACCCTAACAGGAGCACTGGCTGCACCAATGGATTTGTTCAGAGAGGTGAGCACAATTGTTTTATATGAATTGTAGAAACGGGGCCTAAATTTGGATTTGATGGTGTCATTGCCGAAGCAACCCGAAGAATATTTTCAAATCTGTTGCTTGCAATAATAAAAACCGCTCGAATAAAGGATAATTGGTCGGCTTCCTGGTTAAACGTAGAAAATCTTTTCCGTTACGATCGGAATGTCATGACCTACAAGATTATGAACAGACAGCCTATGGGACTACATCAAGACCCTGAAAGCCTATGGGATAAATACCAACTGAGATCTTTCCACTCGACCTACAATAGGAGGCACTGTAAAGATCTCCAGATCCCTAGATATAGGACTGAATTTGCAAAAAAAGGCTTTCACTACGCAGCTCTCAAGATATGCAATGACACACCTGCCGAAATTCGTGAGCTGCCAACACTGAATCGTTTTAAAAAAGAACTTAAAACGCATCTAAAGAGCTAGACTCTCAAACACAACTCCCTGCAAGATCAGCAATGGTTAAGTTTTAAGGGGCTTTAGGTTTTTATTCTTCAAATTTTTATCGTTTTAAGTAGTTATTATATATTTAATTTGCTGAAGGGTTAATTTGTGTATAAGGAATATTGGATAAAATGAAATGAAAATAATTTGGATTCAGTAGGACAGAGGGCAGCAAAACATCACAATTTTCTCATCTGATCGCCTAGTTATTAAAGATTTCTGAAAGTGAATATAAATATTATTCACAAGTGGATCATGGATTTAGAGATCTTTGTGAATTTAATGAAATTATCATTGCTGGGTAATGCCTTACTTTCCTGAGCTTATACCCTGATATGGGCATGGGTAGTAGGAAAAGCGGAGTTTTTTTGGGGTTTATCCAGTGGTATTAAGAATCAGAACTATTAGGCCTACCTTTGTGCATGTTTTCTGTGTCGATCTTCTCCGTTATCCTGTCGATTCTGAATGTTCAGAAGGAGCTTTAAGGAACAGCATACAACAACTCTAAAAAACATGGCGCTTGGAGAGAAGGACGGAAAGCGACTGCAGCCTTCTGAACATGCAAAATCGACAAGACAACGGAGAAGATCGACACAGAAAACATGCACAAAGGTAGGCCTAATAGTTCTGATTCTTGATACCACTGGATGAACCCAAAACACATTCCGCTTTTCCTACTACCCATGATATGGGATGAAGGTTAATAGTTTCCCTAACTTAACAATGTTTAATAATTACAGTACTCCTCTATGTATGTATGTGTGTACGTATCATTTGCCACAATTAAAAATATTTACAAGTTTTATTATATAAAAATAGATACAATACAATATATCAGGTTAAAAACGTAAAGAGAAACACCCCTAATTACAGTGGCAGGGATAGCATTAAAAGTCTAGCTGACTTTATTTTCATAATGGTTCCCTTAGAGGTACCGGTATAACGGAAAAACGTAGGTTAAAAGGAAAGGTAGTGAAGGTGAAGTTGCGTTTTTTAGCGCCAAGTACTGGGATCGCAGATGTAGAGAAGACCTAATCGAATCCACGCTCAAATGGTGGGTCTCTACCTGGGATCGAACCTTGTCCGCCCGACTGTTCTGGCTGCAAAGTCAGAGAATTACACCACTGCGTCACAACACCTTCAAATACAGATCTATAGGTGTTTCGATACAAAACGTGGTTTATAAGACCATTTATAAGACTCTCCCACTTTGGAATATACCAGAATCGCCCATGTTTGAAAGTTTATGGAGGTGCTTCTATAATTTTACATTGGATTTTACATTGCAAAAGGTGAAAGGCATTTGACGCCCCTCTTGCATTTATTTTATATTCATTTTTTTGTAGAACGAAAACAGACTGCAACCAAAAGTTCATCGTTTTCACGTCGGAATGAAAATAGAAGTCATCCATCCGAAGAAACCAAGCATAATTGCGCTGGCCACAATAACAAAAAGCTTAGGCCCATATTTGTACCAAGTCACAACAGAGCCTTTACTACATCTTTCAGCTCACACATTTTATGGGCAAGGCGATAGTGCAGGCATTTTCAGTTGTGGTTGGGCTGAGAAATTTGGAATTGATGTCCCTTTACCTGTGTGTAAGTAGATTTTCTAGTTGCAGTATCAGTCACATAGCAAGGGTTCGTTTTGTTTTGCAAGTTATGGAAAGATTTACTAATATCGAGTGAATCGAAAAAAAAGTTGACACGTTTGGACGCCTGTAACTCTCAAACCATTTTTCAGATTTCTCTAAACTGATAATGCCTGTGTAGCTAACATATCAACTTAGATGAGGAAATTTATTCTGTCAAAATCGGTCTTATCGTTCTCATATTACAAGCGATTCTATAAAAATGCTTCGTCTCAAAATCTTTCAAAATAGGCCTAAAGTCCTCGATCAGTTTTGCTAGCAATTTAGCCCCACGGCCCCACAGCTATCATAATCCAATTATATCTGTCTATCTTGTGCTTCAAACGTTTACTATGTATGTGAAGAGGCTGCCGCATAATCGTATACACTTGGGACTGTCATTCAGCCTGTTTTTGTCCATTTTCTATTATCACGAGGATTGCTTTTAGCTAGATAAGCTTTTCATGCGAGCGAGCTCCAGTACCCTTTTTGGTCCAGTACCTAAGAACCTCGCTGGACTGCTTCCTTTGTTAGATGATGTAAATTATAATTTTAGATGTTGGAAGCAGTGATTCTGTCAAAGAGCAANCTTATCGTTCTCATATTACAAGCGATTCTATAAAAATGCTTCGTCTCAAAATCTTTCAAAATAGGCCTAAAGTCCTCGATCAGTTTTGCTAGCAATTTAGCCCCACGGCCCCACAGCTATCATAATCCAATTATATCTGTCTATCTTGTGCTTCAAACGTTTACTATGTATGTGAAGAGGCTGCCGCATAATCGTATACACTTGGGACTGTCATTCAGCCTGTTTTTGTCCATTTTCTATTATCACGAGGATTGCTTTTAGCTAGATAAGCTTTTCATGCGAGCGAGCTCCAGTACCCTTTTTGGTCCAGTACCTAAGAACCTCGCTGGACTGCTTCCTTTGTTAGATGATGTAAATTATAATTTTAGATGTTGGAAGCAGTGATTCTGTCAAAGAGCAATATTTGGCAATGTGTAAGATGAAGTCAGCACCTCCTGTTACAAGCACTGAGATAAAGGTATGGCTTTTTAAACTTTGTTTATTTCTGTGTTTTCCAAATTCTCCTTTTATCAGTTTTAACATATTTGTCATTGAATGCTGAGTGGCCGAGCGGCTTATACAGTTCTCGTTAGGTAACTTAAGCTTAGGTCAAAATCCGGATGGGTGACCTTCCAGATGCCTGACCAAGCAACTCACTTCGCCGTCCTTTGGAAGGGACATAAACTAGGGGTCCCATGCCTGGATGCGGCATGCGTAGTAGGCCTAAATTAGCTGTAATATTGCTAGAAATCTTTCCAACCTACTTGAAATAACGTAATGAATGACAAAAAATGCTAGCAACTATTGCATAATTTGGTCCAAATAAATAGACCTAAATTCCACAAGAATCGGGAAATATCGGATATTGGGTTACCGTAAAGGCTTCGTTAAACGCCCGGGGGGGCTTATTCAATTTCGAAGGCTACAGAGGGGCCTTATGAGAGAGGGGGCCTATTCAAGAGTCGACAGTCAAGACTACAAATGATTGGTTTTTGGGACTTTTACTTTATATTTTCCAACAAATGATTTGCGGTACAGAATATAAAAATAGCCTTAAATAACGGACTCATCGTAAAAAACCTACAAAGGCAACATTAGAGACTGTAATCTGTGGAAAGAAAACTGTTAACTCCTGTAAAAGAATAACAGCCAAATTAACCTGTAACCAGGGAGAGAGATTTTCCGGAACCAACATACGATTTTGCAAGTAAAACACACAAATTCAACTTATAATGTTGAACCTAAACCACACGAATTTGATTAAAATTATTTTAGTTCAATAAATAGAAAATCTTTAGTAGCTTTTTTTTCATATCAGCGGGAGGGGCTTAATAGAGCTTGTTGAAAATTTTGGCTTGGTAGGGAGGAGTTTATATCAGAGAGGCGGGCTTAATAGAGAGGAGGGCTAGGTAGAGCTTTTACGGTATCTGCCACGTAGTGCCTTGGCAAAACATTATTTCCATGGGGGGATTCTTGTCTTTTTTATTTATCAAACCTATATAACACTCAAAGATACGATCTGCTCTATTTTTACTGAGCCATTCTCGGATGACAAAACCATTTGTTTACTCTTGGCCTCTTTTTCATTGACCGTGTGTGTGATCAGTTGTTATTCTTTTTGTCCTTAACTTTCAGCGAGTCCAGAACACTTTCAAAGTAGGCCAAAAACTGGAAGCTGTCGACCAGGAAGATCCCTCTGTGATACGAGTTGCCACTGTTGTTTTCTCATACGGCAGAATTCTGTTGATTTCATTTGATGGTGTAGATAAAGTCCAATACATTCCTTGTGATAGTGAAGATGTCTTTCCTATTGGGTGGTCCATGAAAACGAGGCATCCACTCAGCACGCCCTACGGAATTGGTAAGTGACCTGAAACTCTTGCTATTTGTGACTCGATCTGTGACGTCCAACTATAAAACCTAATCTCAAATAGGTGGAGAAATTATCCACGCGCAGGGAAATCAAGGCATCACTCTTTGCAAACAATTGAGATTTTTTGCGAGAGGAATTTTGCGCTGGTTAGTGGAAATTAGGCTTAGGCTCAGTTTAGACGTCGCATTTGTGTCGTGTCAAATCTAATTATTAAGAGTGTGACACAAACTCGACACAAACTCAACACAAGTGCGTCCCTGATTTAGACGTCAGATTTGTGTCGCGTTTCTGTGAGATTTAATAGAACAATATTCTATCTATACATTTCTATCCATGGGCATACATGAGGGAATATATTGGTATCCAGTTGAAAAAAATGATGGCGCCCATGGATAGAAAACAGAAGATCGTGCTTTGCAATATAATCGTTCAGAATAGACGCAGGCGTCATACGATGCAGTTGACTGTGCTGACCAATTTCATTCAAAGGCCTACGTACCTGATCAAGCTCTACAATGTTCTGCTTGCTATTCTACATTACTTCGAATCGAACAGAGAAATTGAGAATATGCCTCGACGAAGACGATCTGTTCGACGTCTTCAAAGAAACACTGGATGGTGGAAACTGGTATGGCAAACCTACTCTGAAGAAATATGTAAAAAGACTCTGATCACCTTGATACGTCTCGGCCATGTTAACAATGGAAGTTCTTGGCGCGCAAAGTACAGCGTGGAATACGCATGCCCAATGTGATTTGGCATAAACAAATCAAAGACCAAGACCCAGATCGATTGAATTTAACTTGACAGAAATCCGACGTCTAAACCCAAGTCGCACTTGTGTCAGATAATCTGAGAGAACATCATAAACTTGAGTCGAGTCTAAAAAAAATTTGACAGTTGGATTTAGACGACGGATTTATCATGGATGTAATTGGTTAATTGAATTTGACTTTGACACAATTTGACACAAATGCGACGTCTAAACTGAGCCTTAAGACCTATTGCTAACCATGATCCTTCGTGGTGCCAAAGTTGACTTTCGTATTATCTGAAAGTCGTTTTTGGCCTAAATCCTCTTTGTCTTGCTTTTTATTCGACGCACAAAGGATCTTGGTTAGCAATGGGTCTTTAACAAAGCCATTGCGTGATGATTTTTGCCTAATCTCGCCCTTTTTATTTAAGTGAGATGAACATTTTAAGACCACGAGTGTCTAGTGAAAATTTGACTAGGCAATCGTCAACTTGCCACGACAAGCAATTCAATAGTATCTTTTAGCGTGAACATTTATTTCTACTCTTCATCTCTAGTTTACCCATCGAAAATGGATCAGCTGTTTGAACCGGAATTTGCGCTTGATGACAGTGGAAACAGGTAATTTTGTTCAAAATCCTTCTTCTCATCATTCTTGTAAACTTAGTCCTTTACACTCTTGTGGCCAGGATTTATGAACAACATTTGTGTTCCCCACATTTTTGGATCATATTTAATTGGGCATGCAAACTCATTCAACATTTTCTCACGTATTTATGATGACAGCTCAACGAATCATATATTTGGAAAGAACGCTCTTGATTGGTTAGATTCCGCTCAACATCGCTGATAATGTTGCCAAGAATGAACCTGTTAATTCACGTTCATCATGTTGGCGACACCTATGAAACAGTATACAAACACATGCACACAATAGACTATAACGCTATAGTGCACACAATAGACTATAATGCATACAATAGACTATAATGCACACAATAGACTAAAACGCTAAAGATGGCGGCCGCGCAAAGCATGCTGGTAAAAAGCTCCCTGACAACCACCTAACGACAGAAAAAGTTTGGTCTGCCGTTTCGACTAGCTAGCTGTGGTAAAGTTCGGAAGAAGTAGGACAATTTCTTAATTCGAACGCATATCTTTAATAAAAACTTCAAATCGAATTAAAACTTTACTTTTCTGCTTTGGAAAGGTTTCCTTTCGAACCATGTTGCATTCAAATTCAAGGTCTGTTCGAATTCAAGCTAGCTAGTCGAAACGGCAGACCAAAATGTTTATGTCGTTAGGTGGTCGTTAGGGAGCTTTTTACCAGCATGCTTTGCAGCAAAATACGATAGAGTC
The DNA here is from genome assembly GCA_004194415.1 of Aurelia aurita. Lineage (NCBI taxonomy): Eukaryota > Metazoa > Cnidaria > Scyphozoa > Semaeostomeae > Ulmaridae > Aurelia > Aurelia aurita. The sequence goes on along the minus strand of REGM01000244.1, from coordinate 345,441 downwards.
TTTGAAGCCGCCATCTTTAGCGTTATTGTCTATTCAACTTTTGCGGGGGAGAATTCGGCATGCATGTGGCCTACAAATGTTGACCCGTGTGTAATGGTCTTTATATTTAGTTTGAGTCTTTTCATAGTTACTTCTATATTTAAACTAGCGTAGTTTGTGTGCAAAATTTTCCAGTAACATTTTTGCAGAATTGATAGGGTATTTCGAAAAGCAGGTACTTAATATATACCGGGTGAGTCAGAAAAGCAATCCCCGTTTGAAAGGCCACTGCTCCCTGGATATCAAAACGATAATGTTGACAAATACATTATTTAATGGTTGACATGTTCAAATATAATTTGAAATTTATCTGACTGCAATTTATTTATAGAGCTTGTTGAAATTGGGGCTGTTTCTCCCTAAAGATTAACAGGAAACGGTAAAAATCTAGAGATTGCAGTGAATTTGGTAAAATTTCTCCTGCTTTTGTTTAGGTCAGTCACATTGCCGTCCTTCCAAACAGTCCTTGGAAAAACAAATACAGGAATTAAGGGTGAGTTGAACTTCATAGACACTATTATTTATTTATTATGTTATTTACAATATAAATATTATTTACAGTAGGACAAGATTCTCAATTAACTTTCGCGATTAAAAAGACAAATTTCTACGACAGTACGAAATTGCGACTTTAACGAATTTAATTCGCCAAGGCAACGTGTTTAGAATTTTATCACCACTTCAATTAAGCGGCCTCGTTTTGGAAATTTTTCGAAATTTCTTCCTATTCTTGACATAAAAATGTTAAACCCGGATTCGGATTTAGCACCCAATCTGAGGGTCACTGGCTTGGTTCTTAGCCCTGTCACAAAAATATTTAGAATTATAAACCGTTGGAAGCCCAGTGCGAAATGATTGTTTTTCTGTCATTTTAAGCGAGTGTGTGCAGGTAACTCATGTCTGATGCCTGGGGGGCACTTGACCTCAAAATTTACGGGGTTGTGCCTCTGAGATATTGAAATGTTCACCCTGTGTGGGAGCAATTTTTTTCAATTGACTACCCTGTCTGGGAGCAAACTGGCAAAAAACAATAGCAAAATTGCAAATTCCTTGTCAAAATCCTGTACGAGAGCAATTATTTCAAAACTATACACCCCTCTGGGAGCACTTTTGTGAAAAAGGATACCCTGTTTGGGAGCAAAATCGCTAAAAACGATACCCTGTCCAGCGGCACATACCCGGTACAAAAATTATCGAAGTGCCCCCCCCCCCGGGGTCTGATGGTATCATAGTGGTTTCATAGTGGTTTCATTTTAAGGTAGTTTAAAAACGAGATTTGTAATTTGCTGCTTATTTGCATCTACAAAGATATTACAATGGAAAACTGATTTGGTTCAAATTTGTTCTTTTTTATTTGCAGAAGAGTTGAACAAGAAAATAAAAGCAAAAGCTGAGAATTGGTAAAATTTTTGGTAAATTTTAGTTTGCGCGTGGGTTTGAATTTGTATGTGTTTATGTAGTAATGACCAAATTTAGAGGCCCTTTACATGAGAAATTTCAGCCCCTGCTGAGTTCAACACGTACTGAGTTTCAGCTCGGTTGACGGTGTAGGTCTTCATAATGTTTAGATTACATGAAGGAGGCCGAGTTGAAACTCAACACGGGCTGAACTCAGGGCCGTATTAAGCAGCTGCAGATTGGGGGGCTTTTGTTCTCAAAACAATAGAGAACAATACATCTAATTTATAATTGTGACGTAGCACCATTGTTTTCAAAATTATTGGGGGGCAGGAGCCGCCCCTGCCACCCCCTTCCTATGGGCCTGGCTGAACTCAACTCTTGCAACTCAGCTCATGCTGAAATTGGTTGTTGATTACAATGGCCTACAAACTCGCGATTGGCGCCTTTTTGAAAACGATCAACAAAAGGCTTTGTTTTGAAAAGGGGATTAACAACACCGCTTTACTGGAGCAGTGTGAACGTCTATCGTATTCTTAGCGTATTCATTTGAAAACGGAGCAATGTGAACGGGCAGCGTTTTAATCAACAAAAACGAATAAAAATGAAAATAGAGCAGCGTGAACATAAGCGTAGGGGAAGATAAAATCTGGGGGGGCTGCCCGATAAAATTTCCATTGTTTACCAATTTTTTGCCTGACTTAGGGTGGATTTTTGCCCGAAAAAGGCTGATTTTGGTAAATTTTACCAACGTTGGGGGAGCTGCAGCCCCCCAGCCCCCCTGGCTCCTACGCCTATGAGCGTGAACGTATCCTCACATCGTTGCATTTTTTTATATTGGCAGCCCGCCTGTTTCTTTTATTTCAACCGCATTTAAATCGTGTGGCGTAATCCCTAACCCTAACCCTAACCCTAATCCCTGCCTGATCTCAGGCTAAATCCCAGCCCGCATTGGGATTTCATGTAAACGCAAAGCAAAATAATCAATATTTTCAAAACTCAGCCCTTGTTGAACTCAGCCCGTGCTGGGATTTGTCATACAAAGGGCCTCGTGGTACTAAATTTAAGTTATGAAAGGATATGTAATAGGATTGCAGTCGTATTGAAACTATGCTTAAAATTCGCATTTTCTTGTACTATCCATAAAGAACTACCTATACAAAGAATTTAAATCTTTGGTGGAAAAAACATAAAAACAACGAAAGCTTTGCTTCACAGGTCCATACCCAATTCTGGAGAAACATCATCTCAGAACGCTAGAGAAGGAGCTGAAAAGAAGCCAGAAGGTATTTTTATTTTCCAATCTCATGCCTAAGTTGGTAGCGAGGGGCAAATCACTCCAAAAATAGCGTACGAGCTTTTGGGATTTTAAAAATCTCTCAGATTTTTCAAAGATTTTGAGATTTTTTCTGAGATTTTTAAAGACTTTATAGATTTTTGAAAGCTGGTTAAGATTTTAGATTTTTGAGATTTTGAAATTTTTTCGAGATTTTCAAAGATTTTCGAGATTTTGCAAGATTTTTGAGGATTTAAACAATCTTTGAGATTTTCAAAGATTTGTCGAAAGATGTTTTAAGAATTTGTATCATTTGTAGCGGGAGATTTCCGGGATTTTGTGGGATTTTCGAAGATTTTTAGGATTTTCTTTCGGACTTCTAAGATTTTGTGAAGATTTTTGAGATTTTAAAGTTTCGAGATTTTTGGGATTTTAGAAGATTTTTTTGGAGTTTTTACGAAAGAGTACGAGATTTTTGGAGTGATTTGCCCCTCGGTTGGAAGCAAAGAATTCCAATTGTTCGCAAGAAGAGCAAATTCACTTGATCGTTGAATGGGTTCCAACTTTTGATAGATGTACGGTTTAGACTCCTTGTGGTATCGTTCGCTACCAGGCGTCCGAGAAAAGTTCCTCTATTTGAAAATCACCAGCACGGCTAATTTTCAAATTCCTTTTTTTTTTGGCAAGTAGATCAAGGACCAAATTATTTCCAAGGTTTAGCTTATCGTTTTGATTGATTTGAAAATTAGCAAATTTGACTCTTTTCAGAGCTACCTGGTTTTGAAGCATACTGCAAAAAGCACACATAACTGCCAGATGATTTCTTTGTGTATATTAAGCTTATAATTTTGTGGTAAATGTCGTAAAGAAAAGCACACTATCATTGGAGACTTCTTAAGCAGTCCAGAAAGATCTTGAATAAAGATTTTATCATATGCTTTGTTCATGTAGCCTGCGTGCAGACTATACTTTTCCACTGCGAAGGAGTTCCTCGTTGGCCCTCCTTCGCAGTGGAAAGTATAGTCTGCACGCAGGCTATGTTCATGCTGTTAAATGAAATCAAGATCTGCAACTATGCTTTGTTTTCGTTTCAGATTCAGAAAAACCTCCCGATGAAAGTCACTGCGTTTACTTCAACAAGACATGCGTCATAGGCCCATATATGGACCCAGATAAAATTGCTAACATGTCAGATTGCACAGCCAATGGACGACCCCCGGCAGCAGTGAGGTTTGCATTGGAACGTATTATTGAATCGTCTATTGATCCAGTAGAAACAATGGATGCTATCCAGGCGGGTTTCTGCCCGAAAATGTTCTCAAAAGGCAAGGGAAAAGTCTTGAAAAAGGTAATTAAGTTTTTACTGATTCGAATCAATCTTCTTTCATCATTTTGCAAGTTGTTTTCTGAAGTTTCTATTCATTTATTTTAAATCTTATCTTGGTTCCCACTTGGCGTTAACTCGCACTAACTCTCTTTAAGCTACCGGGGGTGTCCCAAATGATGTATCGGCGTTTGCCGAACTGTAAAATCATGAATTATGCACCGATTTGAATGAACTACCTGCCATTTTGAAGTAAAAAGGCTAACTTAGATATAGAAATGTCTTTCACTACAATCGGTCACGTCGTTCTAGAGTTGTGGATATATTTACTTGGGCTCTTTTTGGAAACTGCTGAGAAAAGCTAAAATTACGATCAAGTTTTCGTCGCGTTTTTAGCTTTAATAAGATGACAATTGCATCAATAGGAACTTAAAAAAGTAAGCCATATGCATTTGCATGCGAGAAGCAGATATTTGTCATCAAGTTTTGTTCCTTAGAGAATGACCATGCCTCTTTCTTTTTTTAAGCTAAAACTAGAGAAGACTTTGTCGAAATTTTTAGTTCTCATTTAAGTATGTTCAAAAATAACTCACAAGCAAAATAACCCGTAACTCTACGATGCTATGACCGATGTTAATGAAGTAAATGTTTACATCTAAGTTAGGCTTTCTGCTACGAAATGATTGGTATTTCATTCAAATCGGTGCATAATTCAGGATTGTACGGTTCGACAAACGCCGATACATTATTACGACAAATTGTGTTCATTTTGAATCCCGGTGGGAACTTTTGTGATTTTGTGCTTTGATTGTTCCAGATGACGCATCATTTGCGCATGAAAGGAATTTATCAATAGGAAAATGCCTATACTTCCTTGCACTGTAACAAAAAAACTTTATAGCGCAAAATTTGTGCAGCAAAACCTTTTTGCAAAGTCAAGAAACATAGTCTTAAAACGGCTAGATGTTGATCTTGATGAACCTTTCTCAGTTTTAACGATAGACAGTAGCTTTTTATTGTGAGAGTTTTAACAATATAATGTTAAATAGAGTTGCTCTTATTCAGCAATATCTCCCTGCTCCACAACCGTGGGCTGATTGAGTAACTCAGACAAAAAGAATAATAGAATTAGGCAAGCTTCGGTAGTTGCAATGTACATCAAAATTCATGAAGGTGATCGCGAAAGAAAGCTTGATCCAAAGGCGTAGATAAAGGCTTGGTAAAAGACAATAACGCTAAAGATGGCGGGCGCGCAACGCATGCTGGTAAAAAGCTCCCTGACGACGACCTAACGACATAAAAATTGTGGTCTGCCGTTTCGGTTAGTTAGCTGTGGTAAAGTTCGTAACCAGTAATCAATTTTCAAGCAGAAAATTTTCAAGAAATAGAACGATTTAGATAGGTGCAATGCAGATCACCGGAAAGCACAATCTATCTTCTTTCCAATGAAATTGATGTAGAGAGATTTGGACGACAAAAACATACTAGAAGATGCAGTTTTGTATGCATCAGTGAAATCATGTAACATTTAATTGATATTTTGGTAAGTATGGCTTGTTTCAGATGCAGGATGTTACAGGAGCAAAGTTGCCTTTTTACCATAAAAAGCTGCAAAAACTTTTTTTAAGTTTTCACGCCTATGAGTACGTTTGGTGATGTCCTTACGAAAAAAGTGTACAAATATAGTTCCGTGAGATGCATTTATTAAAGATGAGGAAGTAAGCTCTGACGAAGTTTGTATCTTGCTTATATAAATGTCCTAGCATTTCACTAAGACATCGATTAAATGGCAAATAATTCTATTAAAGCATACAAACTACATATCATTGGAAAGAAGATAGATTGTGCTGTCAGGTGGTATGCAGTGAATTAATTCGCATGTTATTATTCTCTGAAAAATTAAATTTAAAATTGAGTTGCTTTTTGGGACAGCCTGTAGAACGCGTGAGAATTTCGTTGTCAGGTTTTGTGCAGCCGCCTATGTAGATGAGCCGCACAATATTTTTTTTTATTCCATTAAAAATTTTACAAGACGTATTACTAATTACTCTACCTACAAATTACTCTACAAAACATTACAAGGACGATACCACAGGGAGCAATAGACCATGACAACCCGGGGCCATTACATGCAAAAAGATAACAACTACTGGGTGGATCAGGACAAATGCACCACCCACCCTCAAAGCCGTACCCAAAGGATCACCCAACCGATTCGCATGGTTAAAAGATAGATGATTCTGACCTTACAGAATCAAGTCCAGGCCCAGTCGAGGCCTGAAGATGGGTTAAACCGAATCGGTTGAGTGGCCCTCACGCCACGACTCCCCGAACAAGCGACACACCCCACGACCCACCCATTACATACAACTGCACGTAATTACTACTACAGAGATAAAATTAAGGAAACGGGACTTTACGACAAGTGACTTTANCCCAGTCGAGGCCTGAAGAGTGGTTAAACCGAATCGGTTGAGTGGCCCTCACGCCACGACTCCCCGAACAAGCGACACACCCCACGACCCACCCATTACATACAACTGCACGTAATTACTACTACAGAGATAAAATTAAGGAAACGGGACTTTACGACAAGTGACTTTACGAAACGGACTTGGTGGTTGAGTGAGGTATAACTAAATCTAAAGTGAGCTTAATCGAATCGACCAGATTTATGGATGTATTGTAGAGTCAAATTTCTGTTGAGGTCATTGGGAAGGTCTTATCACCATATAGTAAAAGTTGCGTCAAAACCTCGTTTGAAAGATTAACATATCCAAATGGTCGTAGTAATGCATGAACTCCAGCGAGAAGATTTCGACGTTGAACGTGAAAGGAAGGGCAAAGCAACAAAAAGTGCTCCGTATTCTCAACACCATCGTTCGTAGGGCACATTGGATTTATGGTATCCCTAAAGTTGTGCTTGAATTTATGAAAGTTTAATATTTCGTGCAGATCAAACAACTATTATATCTCATGAATATTTAACGATATCTTAAAGCAGGAAAAATGCACGAACACTAATAACACGCCCTGCTTTTTCATATCACAAAGAATCCTTGTCTTTTAAATTTGAAAGATTTTATATCGACGGATGTTTTCATTAAAAGAGAGGAAGTACTTCTTTCCAGCATAGGGCTCAAATCTTTCAAATCTTTAAAAAGGTGGGTGTAAAATTATATTATATTTTTCTTTAAATTGAATGGCTTGAAAGGAACTCAGAGTACTTTGCTGTAAATATGCCGTGGAAATTTTTTTATATCTTGATTATTTTCAAAATGGTGGCGTTTTTATTTTTGCTGGAAGGAATTCATGGAAAATTTTGAAAAAATTAAAATCATCGTAAATCCTAAATCAATAGAGGAAAAATGATACAATCCTCAAGAAAACCATAGTTTATGAAGGTCTACAATATGGTGGCAAGCAAAAATCTGTCGCTCTTCTGGTTTAGGATTTAGATATTTGATGACGTCACAGCCTCAAATATAATAAATGCCGCCATTTTGAAAATAATCAAGATCTCAAAAATTTCCACGGTAGATTTACAGCAAAGTACCCTAAGTTCCTTTGAAGCCATTTAATTCCAATAAAAATGTAATAGAACTTTACACCCACCTTTCTAAAGATTTGAGCCCGATGCTCTTCTTTCCCAAATTCCAATGATTCGAAGTTTAGAATTCGATAATCCTGTGGAGAAAATAACAAGCCTGATTTAGAAGATGAATTAAAAAACAGCGATAATTATAAATAGTGTTCTGGATGACTCAAAAAGTTTCGACGTTTAAAAATCAGCAAGGTTTTGCTGCACAATATGAAAACGGCGTCGTGTGAACACTCGAAAACGATGAAGACGGACATTTTTGTTTTGATGCTTTTGAAGCAAAGCTGATTGATGTTTCAGGCCTAGGGCCTAGACAAATTCCTTTGTCTTTAAGATTGAGCCTAGTTTTCTTTTAGTTTATTTGAAATAGCTGATAGGGTTTTTGTGTTAAAATATGATTGAATAAAGCCTCTTTGCCGAGGAGATTGCAGAGTCTCGTACCGTCAATTTTTTTGCTGTTTCAAAATCGTGCCGGTATTGTGTGAACATAATCCAAGAACCAACAGCCGCAGATTTAGCAGTGTACTATTCTTAGGAAGGATTTTGGGCAGAAGTTTCAAGTTTGATCTATAAGAGTGTCTGGGATTCAAGAAGGGCTGTTATCTCATCCAGTGTTTGAAGCATTCAGCATGGCTAATGTAGAATAAGGATCAAATCTTTAAAAACATTGCACGATTGGTTAATCCATCTTTCATTTGATTTAATGGCTTGAAAGGAACAACAGGTACTTTGCTATGAGTGTTCATTGGCAATATAAGTGTACGGTAAGAAAAAATCTAGGGGGGCTGCCTGATCAAAAGTCTATTGTTTATGTTTATGAAAGTTTTTGCCCGACTTACGGCGAATTTTTGCCTGAAATAGGCAGATCTTCCTAAATTTTTCGAATGTTGGGAGGGGGCTGCCGCCCCCCAGCCCCCTGGCTCGTACGCTTATGATTGGCAATCTTCTTTGCTGACTTGGTTGTTTTCAGAATTACAGCAATATCTCCGTTTCAAATAGTTTTCCTGGTTGTGACGTCATCAAATTGCAAAATCATGAACCAAACAAGCTATGGATTTCTGCTTACAGTCATATTACGGACCTTTATAGACTATGATTTTCTTGAATATTGTACCGGTTTTCTTGTATTAATTTAGGATTTGCAACAATTTTAATTTTTTTCAAAGTTTTATCGTGAATTCTTTCAATAAAAAAGAAAAACACTGTAATTCTGAAAATAATCAAGATTTCAAGGGTGTGTTTGATTGGTAATTACAAACCTACCAAATTCTGAAAACAGTAGACTTCGCAGAGACGGAAATATATTTCCCAATCAAACACAACAATCTTTAAAACAGCAGGTTTCGGATTCACCGCCAGGGTTTTGCTATGAAAACGAGGATCTCTCCAAAGTCTGCCAAACCTTCTGACTTTTGGAGCAGAAGGTTCAGAAGGCCTTCCAAACCTACCAAACCTACCGTTTTCAGAATCTTGGGGTCAATCAAACGCGAATTCCGAGTCTACCAAGTCTACCGTTTTCAGAATTGGTACCAATCAAACACACCCCAAAGATCGCCAATGAGCACTTATAACGAAGTACCTGAAGTTTCTTTCAAGCCATTAAATCAAACTTAAATATGCATCAATCAATCAATCGTGCAATGTTTTTTCAAGATTAGTACTGGGTGGGTCATCGTGCGAAAGGCTACTGATCCCTAAACCCTAAACCCTAAACCCTCGTTCCCTAAACCCTTGTGACTGAAGTTAAGCTCGGTCGAGTGAGGTCAAACTCCTGATGGGTGGCCTCGGAGGCCTGACCCCGGGACTGACCTTGCAACTCACTTCGCCGTCTCGGAAGGGACTTTAAACTAGGGGTCCCATGCCTGGATGCGGCATGCATAGTGGGCCTAAATTAGCTTTAAGTAGCCAGAAAATCCTGACAGCCCACTTAAAACAAATAACTGACTGACTGACTGACTAAATATAAAACCAATAGTGTCGGTTAATGCCTTGCTAAATATTTCAATTATTTTTAGAAATTTACTTGGCGGAAATCGACCACTCCGTTCCGATTGTTATCAGGAGTTCCTCGAGAAGGTCCCTTCGAAAAACGCTAAAAAATGGCTTGAAAACATGATCAAATTTCCCTAAAATTTCTTTCTTAACAGCCATGATTTGGATACGCTTTAGCAAATTTTATCCTCTTGGGAGACTGAGCCTTTTGGAGGGAGCATCTTCAGGAAATCTCCCATATCTTCGGAAAGAAGAGGCCGATTTAAGTCATGTAAAATTTTTAATCTAGTTGAATACGTCGGCTATTAACAAGATATCTGCCAATATTATATCTTTGATATTAGGGGAACAATATTTTTTCCAACCGTTGCGTTATGCGTTATTTGTACTCATCCGGTATAATGGGAACGAGGATCTGCTGTGAATGTTGGCGTGAAGATTTTATGCGGGTTTTTATATTGTGTGATTAAATACAAAGCTAAGATGAATCAAACACAGCGTTAATTTGTTGCACAATGTACCTCTCGTGTCCCTGTGTCCACGTTTTAACCCAATCATATTGTTTTCACCTTGGGCAGGTGGTTGTATTACTGTTCGCGTCCCGTTGACTTCAGCTGCAACAGGTATCCCAGACGGACATTTTCTGCGGTTTTTCAATCCCTCAACGTACAATAAAACCATTTGCATGTTTCCCTGCCTAAAATCCACATTCATCCCTCCTAAATATGTAAAATTCCTTGCTGCAGCACTCCTTTTCGGATCTCACAACGTCACAGAATAAAAAGAAGTAATTTCGGCGACGCAATGTCGATCATACAGGACACAGGTGCTCTTTGAATGCTGAAATCGCCGCGCAGTTTCTTTTTACGAGACTCGCAGAAGCTCGCTTGCGTTTATCAGTCGTTATATTTCTCTGATGTTCGCTGCCGTAACACTGTCGTAATACTGTCGTAATACTGCCGCAGGTTGGTTACATTTGTTGGATTATCGAAGTTTGTTTCGTCGAAATATCGATGCTATCGAAGTAATTTCCGAGATTTGGTGAGTGTAGTCGTGGGCGGCTCGGGTTTTATTGCAAATTTTTTGTCGCCTCAGTTTTGGCTGTCGCCTTGCCGCCATTGATCCGCCAGATGCTGTGTCGTGTTTCAAAGTAATAACTTTTTTCATAAATAATAACCTCGTCATGTTTGATATTTAGAAACCGTAAGCAGATTGTCGGTGAAATACTCTTTGAACATGAAATGGCGAGTTTGACAGATACAATAATTTATCATATTGAGCCGCCATTTTTGATTGATGATGTTGTTGCTGTTGTTTGCATTGTGAATCAAGCTTCAGTAGAATTGCATGATTTTTAAAGACAATATTATTAACTCCTATATTACTAACATTTATTGTTAATTCCTCGGTTAAGTGCCCTGGGGGGCTTTATTATTTTCTATAGTACAGTTTTTAAAAGCTTGTTGACACGAAGGGCCATATGAAATGCACAGTTACTTTCGAAAATATCAACTGTTTCCTATTCCGACTCTGAGATGGCTGTACATGGCGAGCAGGATTGAGCTGTGAGGAAAAATAACAATGTGCGGAGGCCAAACTATTGACCTTAAAAATAGGGGAATAGTTGATGTGTATAGACATTTACGTTAGCGGTGAACTTGAAGAGAAAATGTCAGGAAAAAGTTAAAAGTAGGGCCAGTAAGGTCTGACAAATTTCTCTGTGAAAACAAGTGCGGATGCTACTGCCTTTATTGACACATAATCCACCTTGAAAATCCTACCTAGAAGCCTTAAATCTAGTATTTTTGCTAGTTTTCATAGTTCATATTTTTTCATATTTAAGCTGGTTTTCAAAGGGCCCTCCGATAAAAACGTTTAATTACAATCTAAGAAAGAAAAAAATATTATAAAACTGTCAATTAAATCCAACTATAAAACCCTATTTACAATATTTAAAACCTATATACAATAATGTTCAAAATTTAAAGTCAAAAGAAAAGAAATCCTCAACTCTAAATAGTTTTCTTAAAACCATACAGGGAGGATGCCTGCTTAGACTCGGCTGAGAGGCTATTCCAGAGTTTTGAACCTCTATAGGAAAAACATCTGGCCATTTTGAATTAATCTGTGCTTTAGTTTCATTCATTAAATCCATGTGATGAACTGGGGGACAGCGGGGAGCGTTGCCTTTCCTACCCTTTCAAAAGTTGTCCAGATTCTTAGTTCTCCCATTGTTTCCTTTTGTTCTCCCATTGTTCTCCCATTGTTTCGCCCTGCTGCTTACCATTCTTCTTCTTACTTGTGCCCAGACTGATTACGACATCGTAGTTATTGCTATTGAAATATGATGAGAAAACAAACCAGGAGTAGCAAGATCGATGTTTCTTTCAGCCATGAAGTGTAAATCTTCCACTGTTGTTCCTTTAAATACTGTGCAGTGATTGCCGTGGCAAAAATTTATCGCAGCTTGGAAAATTTGTCCAGTATTTGCGTATGTTAAAGAATTTATGGTTAAAGAATTTAAAATGAATGAATGAAAAAGGAATGTATATTATTTTGGGTTTTAGTTCGAGCGATGAGGGGTAATAGTTACGGTAGTAGTAGCAATAACTAGGACGAGAATCATAAATCTAACTGTGCCATTTTACCCCACCCAATCCCCCAGTCTGTATTTCTCGACGACCATTCGTTTTATCGAACATTTCCATCACTTCGAATGAGGTAAGGCCATTGAAACGAGGGTGTGTCGTACAATACAATATGTTCATGTTGGCAGCTGCTGGTCTCTTATACGACATCTGGTTCTCATTACTTCATTTGAAGCATTTATAAATCACCCTTTATTGAGGGAATCGAGTTATCCTTGNGCAAACACCACAATTCGAAAAAAGTACTTTTCGCAAAGAGTGATTAATCAATTGAATGACCTTCCAGCTTCCATTATTGAATCGACGTCAGTTCTCGACTTCGAAAAAGCTTACGACAGACACATGAGTGACAACAAGTTTGTAGTCAGTTGAGTTTTGTAAGAAACTTTAAATAGGGCTACATAGGCTATTTAGCTTTTCATACCCTCAAATCCATATATTATTATTATTATGAATCTAAAAGAACGAAGATTTTTCAGAAAACAGAATCATGATCTTCCAATTATATAAGGCATTTTTGAATTGTGTACATTACTTTTGGATAGTTATTTTTTGCTTTCTGCTGGTTTTTTTTAACAAATAATATTCGAATACAATTTATTCCAATGTGGCAATTTGAGGATTCTGCGCTGCTCTCGGTACTTTGTTCTGGCTTTCGGCATGCAAAGTTGACGCATTCAATGTACTGCATTTAGCACAATCTGCGTAGTTCTGTTCTGTTTTGTTTTGTTTTGTTTTGTTTTGTTTTGTTTTGTTTTGTTTTGTTTTGTTTTGTTTTGTTCCTACCTAGCATCAGAAGGTAGTTTTTAGGTGCACTAAGAAGCTAAGCTTATCGATACAGAGTTCTGGTCCTTCCTCTCGATGTGGCCACAACTCGTGATTCCTTTAGCCTGGAACTACAGTGAGTTGGTGACTCTCCTCACTCTACGTAGCAGGTTTGCCAAGGCGAGAACTCGTCCACCAAAACCTTCAGATTGGTAGTCAAGCACGCTACCACGGAGCCATCCGTACGAATCTTCCTGGCGAGTCAACCTGGTTCCGAGGGCCAGTTTCCTACGTCAATACTGCCATGCTGGAAAGGCTGCCATGCTGGATTTCAACAGCCTCTTTTTGGGTCATGGGAACGAGGTTGCCTGGCGAGTCAGAAAAAACGCACGCGGTTTGAAAGGCTACTGTTTTCTGAATATCAAAGCAATAATGAATTTTAATATCTTATTTAATAGCTGGCATTTTCCATTAATTTTAGAATTTTTCCTAGTTGAAATCGGTCACTCTGTTCTGATTTTATGAGGGATCTTCTCGAGAAAGTCCGTTCGAAAAACATTTAAAAACGGCCTAAAATCACGATCAAATTTCCCGGATATTTCTACTTTCCAGCAATGACTTGAACAGATTTTAGCAAGTGTTATCCCTTTGAGAGAGCGAAAAAGTCATCCCCACTAATGTAGCAAATTTATTCAAGGGGATTTCATCCTCCCAAGAGGATAACACATGCTAAAACATGTTAAAGTCATTTCTGTGAGGCAGGGAAATTTACCAAATTTAAGCTTCATTTTTAGCGGTTTTTTTGACCATTTTTGAAGGAGGCTTCTCGACATGATCCCTCATAATTTCAGAACGGAGTGGCCTATTTCATTCAGGAAAATTTTAATATCTAATTAAACATATCAGCTTTTAAACAAGACATTTTCGAATATTATTGTTTTGATATTCAGGGAGCTGTATTTTTGCAACCGTTGTGCGTTTTTTTTACTCATCCGATACCTGGGCTTGGTCAAGTTTGCCTGAGGATTTCACCAATTTTGTTACCTGGATTCGTCTCAGGTCATTTCATCTGCTTTCATTGTCATTTTTTGATAAATATTTACATTTCAATGATCTTTTCCAGGGGCTGTTTCGTTTCGACACGAAGTTACGAGCCAGTAGATTCCTCAAGCGTCTATGCAAGAAACTGCGGAGCTGCGAATACTTTCTCTCATTCGATCCTGCGAAGAACCCATGCCCACTTGATTGCAAGACGTCTGGTAAGTTTAATGAACTCTAAGTCTAACGTACTTCTTCTTCGCGTCAAGTTCCATTGCGTATCGAGATTCACTATGAAGTAAATTCTAGTTAATTCTACACAAAATGATTTTACTTGGGGTACATGTATTTTGTGTAGCATTGCTTCTTCTGGGGCCTACGAATCAGTAAGTATTTAGTTGATTTGTGAATAAGTAACTTAAGTTTTCCATGGTACGGGGTTGTGGCATTTAGAGAATTAAAATGTACCTGTAAATCTTGAAAGATTTTTGAAAAGTATACCCATAAAACCGGAAAAGGCCGAAAAAGTATACCCAGAAATCTTAAAAAATGAGAAAATATAGGTTTTATAGCATAAGAATAAAATCTTTAAAAAGTATTGCACGATTGGTTGATGCCTCTTTTTTCAATTTTTTTCAAAACATGAATTCCTTCAATAGAAAGAAAAACGCAATAGTTCGGAAAATAATCAATATATCAAAAATTGCCAATGAACACTTATAACGCAGTACCTGAAGTTCTTTTCAAGCCATTAAATCAAACGATAGATGCATCAACCAATCGTACAATGTTTTTTAAAGATTTGATTCTTATGCTAGCTTTTATAAGGTAGTTTCACAAAAAATCATACCCATAATTCTGGATTCTATCGTTAAAAAGGTACCCTAAAAAATGACACAACCCCGTACCATGGAATACTTAAGTTCCTCCCTCCCTGTGACAGAAGTTGGTGGGTTCGAGTTAAATCCTAGCTGTTCCCTCGGGAAGCCACCACTCATCTTATAAGTCACTTATTAGCATTTATTTACTTCTTAACAAAGCTTCTCTCTTAGGACACGCTTTTAAATTCCTTGGGATTAGATGTCAGGGGCTGTTTGTAAAATGTTTCATCTGTTGTCCGTCTGACCCGGATTGGTTTTTAAATCATTGGGAATGACAGTAATGCATATCTTATGCGTAATGCAAATAGTCAAGAAGTGGTCCGATCAGACCAAATAGTCAAACAAGACCAGCTACCAAGTTGTTTTTTGGCCTTAATTAAGAAAAACAATAGACAATAACGCTAAAGATGGCGGCCACGCAAAGCATGCTGGTAAAAAGCTCCCTGACGGCCACCTAACGACATAAAAATGTTGGTCTGCCCTTTCGACTAGCTAGCTGTAGTAAAGTTCAGAACAATTAATCAATGTAAAAAATTTGAAAATCTTGCAATTCGAACGTGAATCTTTAATTAAAACTTAAATTCGAATCAAAACTTTACTTTTTCTGCTTTGGAAAGGTTTCCTTTCGAACCATGTTGCATTCGAATTCAAGGTCGATTCGAATTCAAGCTAGCTAGTCGAAACGGTGGACTGAAATTTTCTATGTCGTTAGGTGGTCGTCAGGGAGCTTTTTACCAGCATACTTGGCAGCAAAACACAACAGAGTCTTTGGAGACGCCATCTTTAGCGTTATTGTCTGTTCTGTGTCGGACGGACAACTGATCGACCATTTCGCATACAGCCTCGTCGGTAGGGTTGGTCTGCATGGAATTGGTAATGGGGGTCTTTGGGGGGCTACTGGGGGTTTTTGAGCAGACGATCTACACTCGTTTTTTGTAAGAAACTTATAGGTCCAACGCTGGTAGACAGTTCTTAAATTTTAGGACGTTACTGCTGCCAGACGTTTCTTACAAGTTTCTTAAATCTATGATCCTCTAAATATAGAAGTATTTTTTTTAAATGCTTCCAAAATACCTAATAAATATTAACAGAATTTACACTCAAAACATTTATCAATACTTGACAGTATCAAAACGTTTTGAGTGATCTGGAAAAATTAAAGCTGCATATTACAAAAGTTTCTTAGCTTTTTTAAGCCAGGTAGCATGTTTTCCTAATTTTTGAAAACTTGAGCCTACAGTTTCTTATAAGCGGTTCCTTATAAAAGAAATAAGTGTACTAAAACAGATTGGGCGTCGTTTCTGCGCAAATATTGCGGCTGATCTTACTGTGAAGGTCTCCTAATCTAAATCCGGCTTTCCAAACCTTGCGTTTCAGCTGTTCAAAGTACCTTGAAATAGGTCGATGTAAGTCATAATATAACTGTTCCTACATCTTGTAACTAAGCTTCTGGCTTCTTGCAATTAAAATACAAGATAATTTTATTTGGTGCAATTAAATTGCCGCTTCTAGTTGGATGTTAGTTAATCCTTTTTGACCTTTTAGCCCGACTTATGTCAACATTTCGCAGATTTTTGTGAATTTATTTGGTGTTCTATAACGTTGTATCAACCGCTTGATAACGTTTTCACCTGTCGAGTCCTAGAAGCTATCATATTAATCAGTGTTTTTGTTAAGCTTTTTGCCCGGGTCCCTTTTGTTGGAAAAACTCTGGCTTCCTGCGAATCAGTGTCAATGTTTAAAAAATCCTCTACCCCTATGTGCTGATGTGGATGTGGCAGTAATTGTCTCATTTCCCCTCTCACGTGACTCTAATTCACTGCTAGTAATTCGAAAGTTTTATTTCCTTTTGAAATCGAACCTTCCTTCGAGATTTCTTCTCGTATGTTTTCTAGCACTGCTTGTTTCCCTGTGCTCTTTGACTTGAATGACATCGCTTAGGTCAACAGAGACTCGTAATATTACTCTGAAAAACTTTACCCTTTTTAGGCCCTCGCCACAAGAGCTTGTGGCAGCAATCAGGTTGCAAGATTCGACGAATTCCATTGTGATTAAAGCTTCAATCGACAGCGTGAACTTTGCACTTCTTGCGTATGCTAATTTGTCGTCATTAACAGTGTGCCGAATGATACTTTTGCTGCATTCGTTTCGGCTAGGTGATAGCTGAGAAAGGGCCTAAGTATGGTAATCTTTTTCACTGTCTCATTATGAGTCCCTGTTGAGCAAGGTTTACCGCATGGATACAAGGGACTTTAATAATCAGCTATAATTACCATTTCAAAATATGCCTACGACCTATAGATAATTCTTTTATTCTGCATCATTATTTTTCTCAGGCACAACAAGTCTGGAGAGTTTCGTGGCGATGAATGGCATGAAACCGAAAGAAGATTCACATGCAGGACTAGTTGAAAGCCCAAAGATAAAACGTGGACGCCCTCGAAAAGAAGACTATGAAATGAAACTAGAAAACGCAGGAGGAAAGGGAGAATATAGAACAGGGAATGACGGAATGATGCACAATTTGACGAGCTCATCTGGCCCACAAGTCAGAGTCTTGGTACGTTATTTGTTAAAATTAAGGACATACAGTATTTGAATACACTATTTTTTATAAGAAACTCTTTATAAGAAGCTCAACTTTAGGAATTGAGAAACTTCAGTGCTGGGACAACATTATGTAAGAGGCTGTTTCTTTTGGCCAAAGAAATTCATAGATTATTTTCACTTTATTCTCATTTGGTTCTCGTATTATATTACTCGGAAATTACTTGAGTAATGTCTTGGCATTGGAAAAGCTTCATCAAACTTTGTTGTGGAATGTTCACGTGGGTGCAGGATGTGAACACTAAGAATGACACGAAACTCTTTATTTCATTAAACTTTCAGTACTTGGTCCTGGAGACCGGGTTAAATCGTGTAGATCTCATTTGAGATTTGGTTGCAGTTTCTGCCCCTGTTTTAGGTTTCGTAAGAAACGCCTTCCTTTTAATCAAAATTGCCTAAACCCAATGAAAAGTAGGCCAATTTGAGAGTTATCATATTATTTCTTGTTTCTATATTACAGAATCCTACATCTTATAATGGCCGCCCTTTGGTTCCCATCGCCCCTGGAGCAAAAGAATTAGTGACAATCATGCCAGTTTCAAGCAGCATGCACCATGGTAGACCTCCACCTCCTTACGAAATGGGAGGTCCAGCAACATTTGTGCGCCCAGTCCATGCCAACACGGTCATCACAAGTGCTACACAACCGAGAATGGTCGCTCCTGTCAATTTGAGAATGCTTTCGCCGAGCACCCCAACCTCTGTAGTTGCTGCTGATATATCGTCCCCTACTATTGGAACACAGAATCTCGCTACTTTAGTCGTCGTGTCGAAGCCACATGGCACAAACCAACCTGGACAAGGACTTTTCTCGATTCGAGGGAACGTCTCTAGCCAGGGCTTGCGCATGCCATTGTCACAGGGCTCACGGAAATTCCTAGGCATCACTGGAACCAGAAGTAAATACCCTGGAACGATCAAAATGCATGGGCCTATGTATGATCAAGCACCGGGTACTATGAATCCCATGTCACATGGATCCGAGCATAAACAAACCCAAGGAGCGTCGAATGTCGATAGCGTGCTAAAACCATTTCTTAAAATGGCCCAAGTGCATATACCCACGCAAAATAAACCCTCTCCTGGTCGAGACTCAAATATGGCGAATGATTTCCCGATATATCGAGACGCAATGCATGTAGAGAAGCTCACATATGATCAGGCATCTCGATATATCAAAATGAAACAACCAGGCGAAATAAAGTTAGAGCCGCAGGACCAACATCATCATTTTCAAGGGGGTGCAGCGTCATCCCCAAATCAAAGGCTAAGCCCTACCATACACATCCACCTACCCTCGTCCTCTAATTTCCACAGGGTGTCCCCCAATGAACCCCAATCCAGCGCAGGCGGCCATTTACGAGATGGAATCCCAATGCATAGTCTTGATCATGATTTGGAATCTGCTTCCCGTTCCAGCTCAACTCTCACGTCACCGATCAAGAACATACCCTTAAAGTATGCCGTGGCATCTCATCATGGCATCAAACGGCATCGGCATCAACATATTAGTAGTGGCATCAAAAATCATCTGCAAGTTGCAACTTCGAATACCGGGGGATCGCAGTCTTCGCTAAGTCCACTTCACAGCCCGCCCCCGTTGCGCCCACGACCTTCTGGACAACAAAGATCCATCGCCTTACGAAGCCCACCGAATTTAACCCCGTCAACTGTGATATCTCATTTTGACTTTAGCCCCGTGACGACAACAACTAGTGTCATTTCACAAGGTCTTCACGTTGTACATCACCAGCCGAATACTCCGATCACATCGAACAACTTCAATGCCGGGGGTAACATCAGCAACGGGCAGAATTTCTCTCAAGATGTAGGACGCCAGATGGGAAATGTGCTATCTTCTAGCCAAGGTGGACCCCCTGGCAATGCGACAGTTACACTGACCTATATCCCTGTGAAATCGCAAGCAACTGACAAGATCGTTTACGTGCCTGTCAACCAAAACACCATTTCAGATCGACATCATCCACAACAACAACCACCAGTTTTGTTATACTCCAAACAACGTAAGCCACATTTCCCTGGGCACATGATGAATAATGGCCAACAAATTATCACACAGCGGCCCATAGATCTAAATGTGCCCATTTCGCCGTTAGAAGATACTGGGCATCAACCCTTTTCAGGGATAACACGGAAGTTCACAGTAAGGACACTTCATCGAGACTCTAATTCCGGAACACTTCCTGCTGGCCTAACTACAGTCCGGATTCAGGGTTCTAATTTGAAGGAAATGTCTTCAGCAAGCTCGACTGATATTCAAGGAGGTGCATTCTATTCTTCTAAAGTGCAGAATAGCGAAAATATTCCCCGCAGCACCACAAATAATGTTTTATCGGCAAGGAGTGTCAATATGCGAAAACCTGGCGAAATTGTTCAAGGAAGTGAAAGCCTCGAAAATCAGTTTCGTCGCAACAACGAGAATCAAAACAGCCATGATTCCCCATTCCATCCCGAGAATTTTGATTACGAGGATCTCTCGGACGATGACGAAGATTGTGATTTGGATTACGAAGAATTATCGGACGAACAACACGTCGAAAACGAGAATAATCAGACCAACGAGGAAAAGGCGAAACGACGTGGAGCGTACGGATTTCGAGGGAAAAGACGAAAAAAGTTTCTCACAAGCCGCAAAGGAGGAATTGGAAGCCATCAGTACAAGTTGAAATACAAGCAAGCGTTAGAACAAGCGAAATTCATGCGAGAACGAAGACCATCGTTCGGAGGTCAGCAACTACAAATGAAAAACGAGGATGGCTCGGCTTCTCGGGATGATACCCAACACATTGATCGTGACGCCTCGGCGAATACGAAAAACGATGAACTACTGTATGTTGACAACGTAAGGCCGAAAGACGGTAATACTGAGTTGAGTGGTAATAGAATTTACGAGAATAGCTCGAGTAACAATGAAAGGAAGCTTGATTTAGGAAAGATTGATTTGAAGGCGTTGGGAGGAGAGACGTCAAATGGGTCTCAGATGCAAATGCAAGAGAAAACGATTAAAAGGAAAAGGACAGGAAATTCTTCGCTGGAAGGGGACTTTGTTTTTGGTCAATGGGCATTGGATGGAACGCTAAAAAAGAAAAGGAAGATTGCCAGTAAGTTTCTTTTCTTTCTGTTTACTTTTTCAACAATCGACCCAATTTAAGAATGCAGTCAATATTTTTATACAGAGATGTATCACGGTCTTCAAAAGACGCAATTCAATTTAATTCCATTCATAAAAGACAGAGCAAAATGCTATTACAGGTATATTTAACAAGATTTCTATCCTATACGAGACCGTTAAATCAAAATGTTGTAAGAAATAAAAAGAAAATATGAGATATATCAAATATTACAGCATTGTCGAAATAGAGGTACATAGATAAAAGATCAGTTGTTCATATGATAATTCTGATGTAAGGTTTTTACGATTGTTAGTATTTCGCTATTTTAAACGCTTTATATCTTGTGGTAAACTGTTTTCTTTTACGTCGGTGAAGCTATACTTTTTTGAAGCTATGCTGTTAGATTGTAGCTGTTGCAACCATTGAAACGTCAACTTGTTGCAATTTATATATTCTAGTAGCCATATATTTATATTATTTTCCAAACTTTGAGAATTTCATTATCAACCTGCAGTTCCTGGTACTTGTGGAGCCGACTATTTAGCTGACATAAAAAAGATGGTTTCCAGAGTACCTTTTAGGGTACTCCAGCCGGGCGCGTATTTGGTACCCCTGAAGGGACTCTGAAGTACCTTGGGGTACTGTGAAGTACCCTCAAAATGGTACTCTAGAGTACTTCTCAAAACCTTATTTCTGTGACTGTAGGGGGCCAGAGGACCATTTTTGGAACGCTTTGAAGGGGTTTTAGATCGTGTCCTTGGCTGAGACGCCTAACGTAGACAAATCGTTCTTAGATTTAGGGGCGCAGCCCATGTTGTGTTCTGATCCTGCGAAGGAGCACATATCACAAAAGAAAGTTTTGATCTGCGTATGGCCTCAAAACACAACAGCCCACACCAGCTAAATCCAAACTTTTGTTTTTCAGATCCAAGTACGAACCCAACAAGATATTTGAACGATCCATTAGAAAAGGTGAAATTACCAGGAGACCCAGAAGCATGGAGTGAAGAAGATGTTGCCAGTTTTATCAACGCTACCGAATGTTCTAAATATGCTGACACCCTGAAACAACAGGTAACAATTTGCTTAAATTTTTCCTAATCTAAGAAGCAAGTGGAACAGATATGACGAAGACTCTGTTTACATAGACGGGATATCTCGCTTAGTGGGGATATTTCGCCTAGTATCGATTGCCCACCTGCCTTTGTAAGCATACAGAATTTTCATTTTGAGACGGGAGATGGGATAGCCTGTCTAGCCGGGATGAATTTCCCATGAAAACAGAAACAGGCACCGAACAGGCAACAGAAGCAGATAGACAGAAACAACTTTTTGTAGGGAGCCCTTCGACAGCAGACTTTTCAGGTTGATTGTTGATCAGTGCTTCAGTTTGATAATCTTGTCAGGACCACTCTTAGGAAATTGAATAAAATCAAACCAAATACAGTTAAATTTTATTTTGCACAGCATCCATTCTTTCCAAATTGAAATTTTCAAGACCACTATTACTGGGCAAAACCAAACTGCAGTCAGCTATCTTAACGAACCCTGTTAGCGTCATAAGCTGTAACATAACCAA
The DNA here is from genome assembly GCA_004194415.1 of Aurelia aurita. Lineage (NCBI taxonomy): Eukaryota > Metazoa > Cnidaria > Scyphozoa > Semaeostomeae > Ulmaridae > Aurelia > Aurelia aurita. The sequence goes on along the minus strand of REGM01000244.1, from coordinate 323,159 downwards.
GCACCTAGTTTGTGCTGCTATTCTTGCATCCAGCATCGGCGTCAAATCTTTAAAAAAGATTGCACAAATAGTTAATGGCTTGAAAGAAACTTCGGGTACTTTGTTATAATTCTATTATTTTCAGAATTACAGTATTTTTCTTTGTATTGAAAGAATTCATGAAAAGTTTTGAAAAAAATCAAATCTTATGAAGACAGTCAAAAAGTCAAGTCAAGCACAAGATTTCCAACCTAACACACGGAATCTTATACCGCATTCACACTGACACAGTTAAACCAGCTTTATTTAAGCCAGGTTAGATTTCAACCAATCAAATTCATTCGATTTTTTAATTGACCAATTAGAAGGCACCATTCGATAACCTGGTTTAGTTTAAGCTGGTTTAACTTCCAGTGTGAATGGGGTATTATACGATCCAGGAAAAGCAAATGCTAACCTTATAACCTTTCCTTTCTAGGAGATAGATGGATCTGCTTTGCTATTATTAACCAGAGAATCTTTAATGGAATTTACTGGTATGAAACTTGGACCAGCTTTGAAGATATGTGGATACGTGGCTACCCTAAAAGGCAGACTGAGAATGCAGCAGAATATGGCGCTCATCCAAGGCTGAGAGATAAGAAGCTTGGTGATGCCAGTCTCATTCAACAGGCTCGCTGTATAGCTCAGACATCCTCAGTGTTATGATAACCGTGAAATATTGGCGAAGACAGCGGTATAGTGGAACAGTACACAAGCAGAGGAATCCTATATTTGAGCATGGACATACGAAAAATGTAGAGTAAGGTGGGGGTAAAATGGTTTGGAGTCGGGCAAAATTGGTCATTGACAAATTTATGGATGTTATTCGGCTTTAGTTGAAGAAATCCCGTTTCTGTCATGAACAATGCAATTTTGTTCAGTGCATAAGCTGCAAGTTTACACGCAAGGACACTGCCAGCCTTGAGGCTGCGCGCGGCGAGGACACTGCCTCAATTTTAGATGCAAAACATAAATGACCCATGTTGCATCGCTCTGACCCATTTTGCCCCCACTTCACCCCACCTCATAGTTCCTACAACGGAACATGATGATATCCAGAAATAACAAACGAACTTGGTCAACTTTATATCAATTAATCAATCTCGAAGATATCTTATATGAACGTAGGTCATCCTTATTGTAGATCGTCTTTTGCTTGCCCCTTATTTTGCCCAGGCCAAATTAAGCACCGTTATTTAGCAACGTCTCATGCATTCTGCACAGGTATCGTCTAGTTTGGCCACCTTTTTGAAAGACGAATTCATCACGAAGTTACTGCCGAGATGTTTCAGGATGCTGAAAAATTATGAACAGCATTTGCCGTGTTGATTTTGTGTCATTGTCCTGTCTAAATGTCAGCCAATAATTCAATTAAACTGAACTCATTTTTTAAATTGAACTGGTATACCTTGCCTTGGAGTTATTTGCGTCTGCAAAGCTGCAAGCGACCAGTACGTGCCATACTTTTTTGCTAATACGTCGTTGATGAGTTTGGTCACGTTCAGAAGCTTAGACGGGAAACATAGAAATACAGAGAAGCAAATGCTGGGCAAATTTGGTACCTAGTTTAACCAGGAGTTTAAATATGTCTAAAATACCTTCTGGTTGGTTTCAGTAGTAGGGTAGGTTGGTACTCCCAAGTTCAGCTCCTGTGATAAGTCTGTAGGGGGGGGGGGGGGGTACCCTTTCATAGGCATCTTGACAAGGATCCCAGAGACCTAAGGCTAAAATTCGTCTTGAAAATTGGACTATTTGCTTCAATGACAGAGCGTCACGGCTAGAAGAGCAGAGACGAGCAAAAGGGAATACACAATTTCGACAATCAAAAAAGGAGACTGGGAGAGCGGTTTGTTCTGGTAAATGGTCAATGGTAAGGAAATGCCAAACGAGCATATTAGAATATTTCGCCAGGAATAAACCAAAACGATCCGGGAAGGGCAGAAATGTTTTAATGAAAGCCAGGCTTTGTGCAGATTTGGAGGGATTTGGCTGAAACTGGCAGTACAAAATTTCGCTTCAGTAAAGTTTATAAGAGCTAAACGAAGGAAAGGGGCAAACGCCACCCTTCACTCGATGATATCACGGTAGGAAATGCAAGAAAGGTTTTGTAAGAATTATGTTTATATGACAACATTATGGTATTTTAGAACGATATATCAATCTTGAATGACTTGCAATATGGTAGAATTATTGTATCCTTTCGGTTGACACGAAGTTCGTTTGTAGCTGAGTTGTCTATTCCATCTTCTACTGTTCCTTCCTCTTCTCAGGCGGAGAACCTTTTTGAATTAAAAAGAAATCACTAAACAGCGTACATTAAAATCCAAACGTTTCGGACGGAAAAGTTTCAGACAAAAAACTTTGGAAAAAAGTCTTATCATTCTCTAAACGCCTTAATTGATAAGGAAAGCCTTAATTGATTCGAAAGCCTTGATTGGAAAGAGCAGTACAAAACTATCAAAAATAAGCTCAAAGGGGGCCTGAGCTCCTTGAGAAAGCCGAAAAACATCCTTCCGCAAAGCAAACTTGACAAAGTTTTATAAAGCTCTCTTTGAAAGCCATCTTCGCTATGGCAACATTGTTTGGAGTACTCTTTCCAACACCAAACTAGCCCAACTGCAACGATTGCAAATGAGGGCAAAGAAGCCAAGAGAGGATGCCAAATATAGGGACGGATGGACTTGTAAATGGTTCACTGTAAAGTCTTTGTTTTCCTTTGACCAAGGCGTCATGACAGATAAAATTTTGCATGACCTCTGTCTCGAAAATTTTCGCCATAAGTTTACTAAAAGATCCCAGATTTCAGGGTATAGAACCAGAAATCGTGGAGATCTGCAGATTCCCAAAGTTAGGTTAGAATATGCAAAGCGACGTTTCTACTTCTCTGGTGTCAAAAACTGGAATGATATCCCAAACAACATTCGAGAGAAAGAATCAATCGCTCGTTTTAAAACAGGTTTTAGAGAGTATCTTTTGAACCTTTGAATTTGCAGGACCCAAACACGACCCCTTGGTAGAGCAGCAATTCATAGTACTTTTTTCTACTTAAACAAATATTGTAGATAGGTTGTTAATTTGTTAATTTTCCAAGCTGAAAGGAGTCTCTTGTATAACTATTAATAAAACGAAAATGAAACACAATCTAAAACTTCCGCTACAAAAATTCCGCCGACCCGTTAACCTCGGATGAAAGTGCGCATTTCACGTGAAGGAGGTCAAAAGGCTAACAGTATTTTAAGATTTACAAAAGATTTACATGAAGCACTTGTGAATTGGACAGCAAATGAAGATGGCGGAAACTCTGGAAGAAATTCTGGGTAAGATTTTGATCGAATATTGAAATATATCGTTTGTATTCTGACTGTATTAATTTATCAAAGGGGTTAACTAAACAAATAGATTGGTAGAATATTTATCAAACCGACGAAATCAGTTTAGTCCCAGAGTGTGATTTTGATTTGGATGATCCCAATCATATATATATGACGATACGATTGATTGGGATGGGCCTAAACAAAAAATTGCATGTTTATGGTTTAGGGAAGACTTACAATCAATTTCGCAACAAGAAAAACATCCTTTGGATGTTTGGGGGAGGGATTGGGATTATGAGCGCTTTCTCGTGATCGAAAACATCAATTTTTTACGTTTTCGAGTGATTTTCACAAATTTTGTGCTATGATGATGGCATTTTTTTTTCATTACTACTGGTATTATTCATGTACGTGAACGGCGCTTAATTGCTTGCAGCTGGATTGCAACTGCCTTGTCTCGTTTAGGCCAATGACAAGGAGTATAAAAAAACATTGATTTTTAATATTTGAGGCCATAAGTTTCTCGGTAGGAGGAGGGTAAATGGTTCAGAATAATTGTCCAAAGGATATTTCTCATTACAAAATTGATTTGCAGGTTTACAATGGGCAGGCTTGGGGTAAAATGGGTAAGGAGAAAATGTGAATAAATATCTTTAAAATGATGATTAACAGATTTTCTATGTTATAACTGTTTGTACTACACTCCTTGACATTGCCCAGATTGGAAAGTTTGAAAAGTGCGCGGGGGATTTTGAAAATGGGGGTAAAAATTTTGCAGATAGAATGCAGAGAAAGTCAACTAACAGTGCGCTTATAAGCGCAAAAAGGGTAGTAGATTTTATGATATCATGTCAGTAAACGATGAAATCAATTTACCGAGTGATTAAAATGTGCGGATGAGCGCTATTTATTCAAAATGCGCAGATGGTGTGCGGATGACTTGTTAAGTGCGCACATGTCAAACTTTCCAATTCCCCGCGCATGTCAAACTTTCCAATCTGGGACATTGCGAATGTTGATTTAATTACAATTCCACCATCTTCCTGCAATCAACTCTATCCATTTTACCCCCAGGAAACCCATTTTGCCCCTGCAAACCCTATAAACAGTCATTCAGTAACAATTAGTTATTCAGAAAATTTACTATTTTTAACAGCTAAATTAGTGAATTATTAAATCTTCAGACCGGGCAACAGATCCACAGAATGCCGGAGATAATTCTGCCACAGCTGATGCCTTTTCAGTTCAAGTCAACAAAGAATTTGATGGGTAGGTCTGATGATATATTTTATCTTGGACCTATATTAGCAATTCCATACACAAATGTAATGGGCTGTATTTATGAATTTTCTTTTATGAGTAATTTAAAAAACTTGAGCAAAGGTAGCATATGTAACAAAAAACTTCCTTATGAATGCCAAAAATGGAACCAAAAACTTCCTGTTGCACCAAAATATAAAATTACCAACTTTTAACAGGCCATGATGAATCAAATGATAGTCCAGTCTTCAGAATTGATGATTTGATCTTTGGTAAAAATTCCAAGTAATACGATCGGCAACTTTTTGTTGATTTTTGGTGGCCTGCTTCCCAAGCTGTAAGTGATTTCTTGAAAATTATTGGCTTCAAAACAGTCTAAGTTGATAGAAAACATTGATCAAATTTTTTAGAGACTAATTTGAAAGGACAAAGAGAAAACTATTACTTTTGTATTTGTAAAAATAACACTAAAATTGTGCAACTCCGATGACCACTTTTGCATTGGATTATCATTAGTCATTCCTAAATTCCCAAAGTTCCATTGTATTGAAGAGTTTACTCATTGTCTTGTCTAATCAAGTCTTTGACAAATTTGATTGAATTGATATTTGCTGCGAAGCAGCATAATATTCTTGCTCAATAGCTTCGCAAAAGCTTCGCAATTGATTCTGTCTGTTTGTCTGTTTTTTTGCTTGGTTTCAACAATTTTGCAGACTTTATTGTGGCTGTCAATTGATGTCACTGCGGTCACTACAAACATTAATGCATGCGCAGTTATAGAGGGCAGGATATTAATATCTTATTGTAGCATAGCAAAAACAGCATTATATGCATGGTCAATTGACTTCATTAAAAAGCAACATACAAACCAATTTGTCACACAAATGTAACTATTTTTGGAGTTTCATGATTGCGGTAATTTAGAGGATTCTTATTTGAAGCCATTGCCTGCACAAGTTGCTATTGACTACAGTTGTTGAATTTTGACAACAATTTTTGTGAATAAACCCAGAACGCAGCACTCTCTGACTATCTAGAAGTGTTCAAAACATTACTTGGAATAGGTGGTAAAAAAATCCAACACAAATTGCTAAGTATTATATACGATTTTGATGAAAGATTGGTCATCAATCTTAACAATTGGCACATTGTACAATTTTCGTGGCCTGTCAAAAGCAGGTACTTTTTCTGGCATGGCTGCTAGATATATATATATAAATTTCAAAAGTAAAGTTTTGAAGCATAAATTCCCCATGCTTTATGAAAAACACACCCTCAACTAGTAACGTTTTAGTTTGCAAGATGTGTTAAGCACTGGTTGCTATTTTTACCTGAAGCTATTTTGATTCATTAAACTGATTCCTTTTGTTTTTAAATTGTTTGTGATATCAAAGGCAAAAATATTCCTCCTCCTATAAACCTGCAAATTGTAGTGTGCTGTGTATAATTTGTTTCTTTTATCATAGCCCTGTCCATGCAATCAAGCTCCTTACAGGGAAGCTCAATTTACATCAAGATATTATTTCACTTCAGACACTGAATGTAAGTATTGGTGGTTTCAACGCCTCACTATACCGGGTGAGTCAGAAAAAACGTGGGACGTTTAACAAGCCATATTTTGGTGAAAAACAAGTCAAATCAGGAGTGTTGAAGTTTTATATTGCAAAAGAAAGATTAAATTAGTTATAAAAATTTAGTTTGTTAAAATCGGTCATTTCTTTCCTTGTTTATTTGCGATTTTATGATATAGCCATTTTGGTGAAAAGTATCGCTAGTAAAAGAACTTTCAGCTTGCTAATAATGACAATTAAATGACTCATCCCCTAGGGATATGAACATAAGTAACATTAGTTTTTCCTTTTGTGCTCTAACACAATGCATGACTTGTTTCAAGTTTTGGTAGAGAAACAATATGATTGTCATGGTTTAGAAGGACACACGTGCATGAATATCAATCTAATCGAAGGCCTATTTTAGCAATCTTGCAAAACACCATTGTACTAAAATCACTCATAATTCTGGAATGGAAAGACAGATTTCCACCAAACAAATTTTCACATCTAACTTTACCTTTCTTCTATGCAATGAACTTTAAAGAAACGAATTTGCAAATTATACTGCATCAAAACAAATTGGCAAACACCCCACGTTTTTTCTGACTCACCCAGTATACCATTTGGCTAGGAAGTTACATATCTTTGAATTCATTGTTTTAGAGAATTAATGATGCATAAATTAACACAAATTTTAAGTATTCATATTAATTTAAGTTGCATAAATTTTGTATAGCATTGTTTTCAGGTACCTTTTTTAATCTATTGATCTTTTAATTAATAACACATATTAATTTCTTTTATTGTGGCAAAATTCTATGATATTTCAACGACAAGGTCAGTAGTTCTTGCTCAGTCCCAGAGGGCTTGAAACCCGGACTATGTTCAAATTTCTGTTTGTTCAAGATGTTGAAATTGTTTTGGTTTAATCTTTTATGTTGCGAATGAAGAAATATTTTGAATGGGAAAAATTGCCTGTTTTTTTGTTTCTTTCCTTTAAAATTGTAATGTATGTATGTATGTATGTATCATTTGCCACAATCGCAATTAAAATTATTTACAAGTTTTATAATATAAGAATAGATACAATACAATATATAAGGTTAAGAACGTAAAGAAAAACACCCCTAATTACAGTGGCAGGGATAGCATTAAAAGGTCAAGCTGACCTTATTTCTATAATGGTCCCCTTAGAGGTGTCGTTATAACAGAAAAACGCAGGTTAAAGGAAAATACAGATGTAGATGTGTTTTCGATACAAAACGTGATTTATAAGACCAAACCATGATCGGGAGAGATAATGAAGGGTCTTAGTAGAAGACATATATGTCATCTTCCTCTTTCTGTATATTTTGGAAAAAGTTGTCTTTGATCTTATGTTTGAACGTATTAATATTGTTTGTTGATTTCAACTCAGATGGAAGACTATTCCATATTTTCGGCCCTAGATAAGATAGGCATTTTTGTCCTGTAAGTGTTTTATCCTCTCAATCAAATTGCTTTAAGTTGTGTATATTTTATTTACATTAATTTCTAGCAGCTTAAATTCCTATGATGAGGTAATTTTACTGCCACAGTTTGTTTTTAAATGCCAAATTAAATATTCATGAAAAAGCATCTGATAAAAAAGATATACCTGAAAGTTTATGAAAGTTTCTTTGTAGTTTGTGTTTAATGTTAAATTATTAGTGAAATGTAAATGCCATTCGCAGTGGGAACCAGATGACCGTGTGTCTTTTCCCGCTGTGAATGGCATAGAGTATTGTATTGTCTTGTAGTTTAGGTATTTAAAAGAAAGTTCATGAGCTGAGAAATAAAGAAGTGAGACAGATGATATTTTAAAACACTATTAAGGTTTACTTAAATATGTTATTCCTTTTCAATAGGTTCTGGAAAATTGTGTGAAAAATTGTGGCCAGCGTTTCCATCAAGAAATTGGAAAGTACAGATTTCTGAATGAGCTGATCAAACTTTTATCTCCGAAGGTTTGCATGTTACAACTTTTTTCTGATTTTACAGAGTGAAATGCAAAGATTTTATATCCAAAGATAGTTCTCGTTGTCTGTTCTATGCTGTTTCTACCCGCTGCATCTGAAGGGAAAACTTTGGCCCACACAACTTCTAAATGTACACAAACATTTTTATAGGAGATCTTTATAAGAAACTCAATTCTTCTCAGATCACGAAAAAATTAAGAAACTTCACTACTGCGACAAGATCATTTGAAATTTTTCTTTCAGTCAAGCAAATTGAAAGCATAATTTTACTTCATTTAGACTTGTTTCTTGTATTTTATTACTTAAGGTACTTGAGTGATGTCTAGACAGTGGCAGAGCTTCAAAAAACTTCGTTGTGAGATGTTCACAAGGGCACATCAAGAATGTTTGAAACTGCTAGAAGCTCTTGAGAAACTTTGAGTACTCAAATAATTAAAATTTTAGGTCAAATTTTTAGTTTTCTACAAAAAAATGCGAGGCATGGTGGAAAAGTTTTGAGCCCGGCTAAAAAGAACTTGAGGTATGAAACAGAAACTCAGTAAGAGTTTAATGCAGTCCTTTGATGTATGACCATTACATTTGTATTAATAATGCAAAATGATTGTGGTTCCTGCGGATGTTCGAAGTGAATGGGTCTCGGATGTTTACAGCGAGTGAATCTGGGATGTTTGAAGCGAGCGAGTGAATAGCATAATTTTGCCAACAAGAACAAATTTGGCTGCTGCGCTGTTATCAAGTACCTCCATTTCATGTTAACGATTTAACTCTAAAAGTCATGCACACAGACATGGTTGCAACCTTAGATGATAAACCGCCTTGCTTTGCCCTGCCAAAAAGTAAGCAGCTCAGTTCAAGAGGAAAAGAGTCAATTTCTTCAGATATCCACAGTCAATTGCTTTAAACAGACAAGGGAACAAACATCATTTAGCAAATGTTAAAAAACTGCAATTGTTACTACTGTAACAGTACTAACAATTGCATTTTTACAACATTTACTGCTGTTATAGACTAGAGGATCGAATCAATGTGCGCAGAGTTTCAGTTGTATACCACTTCTCCCTCCCATTGAGGCTCAGAACTCTTCTCCACAAAACTTGAATGGGTCTCGAATGTTTACAGCGAGTGAATCTGGGATGTTTGAAGCGAGCGAGTGAATAGCATAATTTTGCCAACATGAACAAATTTGGCTGCTGCGCTGTTATCAAGTACCTCCATTTCATGTTAACGATTTAACTCCAAAAGTCATGCACACAGACATGGTTGCAACCTTAGATGATAAACCGCCTTGCTTTGCCCTGCCAAAAAGTAAGCAGCTCAGTTCAAGAGGAAAAGAGTCAATTTCTTCAGATATCCACAGTCAATTGCTTTAAACAGACAAGGGAACAAACATCATTTAGCAAATGTTAAAAAACTGCAATTGTTACTACTGTAACAGTACTAACAATTGCATTTTTACAACATTTACTGCTGTTATAGACTAGAGGATCGAATCAATGTGCGCAGAGTTTCAGTTGTATACCACTTCTCCCTCCCATTGAGGCTCAGAACTCTTCTCCACAAAACTTGAATGGGTCTCGAATGTTTACAGCGAGTGAATCTGGGATGTTTGAAGCGAGCGAGTGAATAGCATAATTTTGCCAACATGAACAAATTTGGCTGCTGCGCTGTTATCAAGTACCTCCACTTCATTTTAACGATTTAACTCCAAAAGACATGCACACAGACATGGTTGCAACCTTAGATGACAAACCGCCTTGCTTTGCCCTGCCAAAAAGTAAGCAGCTCAGTTCAAGAGGAAAAGAGTCAATTCTTCAGATATCCACAGTCAATTGCTTTAAACAGACAAGGGAACAAACATCATTTAGCAAATGTTAAAAAACTGCAATTGTTACTACTGTAACAGTACTAACAGTGGCATTTTTACAACATTTACTGCTGTTATACACTAGAGGATCGAATCAATGTGCGCAGAGTTTCAGTTGTATACCACTTCTCCCTCTCATTCAGGCTCAGAACTCTTCTCCACGAAACTTGTATTATACAAATTCTTTCTTATAACTCTTTCTGTAGTATGATGGAGGTGTTACAAGCCAAGCTGTCAAAGATAGAGTTGTTCAGCTTATGTATAATTGGTACACTGGGTTACCTACAGAGGGAAAAATAACAGAGGCATATAGGATGCTCAAGCAACAAGGTAGGAACTCAGCTGCAGGAACATAGGAAACTGTTCTTATTTAGAGGGCCATAGCTCTCAGAAGGACATTTTTTTAGAACTAATGTGTCACTTTTGAACCTTTCTGAACAAAAAGGCTCAGAAAGGGGTACTTTGAGGGGCTTTGAGGTTAAAATAGGGCATTTTTGACAAAGTTGGATGGAGGGTTACTGTGTCTCCTGTCCTCCCCCCCAGCTCCTTACGCTTATATGCTCAACTGTGATTAGCAAGAAAGGCTATTAGCAGAGGCAGGGTGGCTAATTATTTACTTCATAGAAGTCCTGGAGAGACTAGATATATTTCAGGAACTGTGGATAGTATCATTTTATATCAACTGATATTACAGGAATTTGATAAATTGGTAGCAGACTAATGGCTTGCAAACTTTTTTCTTTTTGTTGTTGTTACCCGTCCGGGAGAATGATTAGAAAAATGAAAAATGCGTAAATTTGAATTGAACCTTCCTGGCCTCGAAACTTTTTAGACTTTTGATATCCACAGTAATCTTTGAAGTAGGATTTTGAAACAGGCGGTACCATTTTGGCTTTACCTACTATCTACTACGTTGACGATCTTCCTTCGTTTTGTTTCAGGTATTATCAAGAGAGATCCATCTGGTTCAGACCCAACTGTAAGTTTTTTCATTCTTATGGGAATTTAAGCACCCTTTGTTGGCATTAACAAGAATTTCTCAACAAGGGAGAGTCACGACAAAAGAAGATTTAAATTTAAGTTATTTACGAAATCTGTTAAAGGGTTTGTGCAAGGTTAAAAGCTTGCATTTGCAAATAGCAAAATTATATAAAAATATCCCATTCAAATCGGTTCGAGCGGACTCGATTAGGTCTTCTCTACTTCTGCGATCCCAGCGCTTGGTGCTAAAAACCGCGACTTCACCTTCACCAGAGAACAAAAAAAAGCTCTTGGAGATGAATAAGAATTTTTTAAGAAATTGCTTACAACTCAATTCGTTTAAAAACCCGAAGTATGCTTTTATGACAAAAGATTTGATTATCAATCTTCAAGATCGGCTCAGTGTATAATTTATCGTGGTGTATCAAAAGTTGATATTTTTTGCGCACTTCTAATGTAATTTTGTTGTAATCTTATTTCAGGGTACACAGGCAGCTAGAGCGACAAATACTGCATTAGAAGATGAAGAAAAATCAGAGGTATTTTTTGTTTTGTTTTTATTTAAAACTGATATATGTTTCTTTGCATGGAATGAACTGATATGATAACCAAAATAGCACCATTTGAATGAAAAATCTGTTTACTAGATTTTGTGTGGTTGATTAGCTAGTGTAGAAAAGCTTTAGTGGGATGGGAAGATTCTCAGTCAAACTATATCCGAGCGTTTTTCTACACAAAAATTTGTATATGATTTGAATTTAATTTTGTTGTCCAGAAAGTGAATAAGCACTTAATGCACGCATGACGCAGGGTACTCGTGGGCAAGTTATGGAAGCTTTCTTAACTAAAACAATAAGGACTTCAATCAAAGAATTCAAACTTTTTTCTGATTTGTCTGTTTTCTCATCCCAGATCATAGTAATATTTATTTAGTAGAAGCCCTAATTATCCCCCACTCTCACTGAAATTTTGACGGAAGTTTTTCATCTTGAATTCAGTGCTGGAAAAAAATTCTGGCTTCCTGCGAAGCTGCATCAATGTTTCAAAATCTCCTGCTTATTTCGCTTGTGTGGATGAGGTTTCGCTGGTGTAAATTGTCGCCTTTTCCCTCTCACCTGACTCCAATTTTCCTTCATTGGCATTTTCTGTAACTCTCCTGTTGCAAACTCCTGTTCCTTTCCTTCCCTCTCCTCCCCTTTCCCTATTTCTCTCATTTTCGTAGTGATACAGATTTCTTTCCTTCTAAAGTCTGAACCTTCCTGCGAGCTTTCTTCGCAATTTTACCTATGTTTTCCAGCACTGCTTGAATTAAGGGACTCGGTCTGAAAATGTATCCATGGAAGTTTCCACTGAGTCAATTTCAGTTAAACTTTTGTTGTTAATAAACTGCTTGTAAAGAAATGCAATTTAAGACATTTCATCTTCCTAACAGCTCCTTGCAACTTTGCTGAAAAGCACAAATCCAGAAGATTTACAAGCCGCTAACAGATTGATCAAGACAATGGTTAGACAGGTGGGTTCTAGATTTTTTATTTTCAATCAACCTCTTATCACATCTTACTGTATTTTTTGCTGTGTTTTGGAAGTTCGATATATCACGCCTGTTACCAAGGTTATCAAGCCACTCCATCTGCTCGTAGAAATTTGTAATAGTCTTTCACAATAGAGTTATTTCTACACGAGCAACAGTTCCTTGTCAATTTTCTCCGTGATAAATTTATTTGTCCGTGTGGCGAAGAAATGCTGCAAGCTTATTTACTTAAGCCGCTTCTTCTCAATGGCCGAGAACATGTTTACTTTGTTGGAACGCACAACCTGTTACGGCGGAAATTTCCTACAGTAGAATTTGCTCAAAAGAAATTTGCCTGACTTCAAATTATAGTCTACGTCAAGAAAATGAACAATAATCTTCTCGTATAACAAGGAAACAGCGCAAACAACTATTGATCTGTTTGGTTTTTATGACCTAGAAGATAGCTTTCATGACTGATATTTATGATTCTTTTTTTTTTTTTTTATTCAATTAAAAGATTTACAATAACGAGTTACCTAAAACACTACATTTAAACTACTTTACTACACTACAGGCACGATACCACAGGGAGCAAAATACAATGACTACCCCATGGCAACCACACAAAACATGCAACTGAAATTACAACTAAATAATACAACTACGAAAAACTACACATAAACGATTAACTACTGATAAATACTGGAGCCTGTTTTACATTGGATGTCAGGCCAGCATAGGCAATAATGCTGAGCAACAGAAACCCCGACCGAGAGAACAACAACGACAACAACCACCGCCGCCACTGCTCCCCCCGCAGAGTCCCTATCGATCCAGACACTGTGCCTATGCTGTGCATAAGGTTCGCAAATGTTATGGGTTTAAATTAGCTGAAATTATGTGTGGATGAATTTTCATTCACACTATATCTGCCTAACATCAAATGTAAAACAGACTTACAAACAAACGGGGAGAAAAATAAGGACTTAGTGGTTGTGTTGCGCATAACAAATGTGTTTATGATTCTTCTTAGGAAGAGCTATTTCCTGTACGACCTAACAGATATTGGAGAAGTTTCCTGTGAACGGTGCTCGCGTGCTCCCACATTTTCTCGAGTTCTGCTTCTACGAGTGACATGCTTGTTCTACCTCTTGTGCGAAAAAAGGAATTTTTTGACAATATGTCATATCCATCTCAAGTTGTGAGTGGTCTATCCACAACGGGTTTTACCCAGTCCATAACAGACACCCCCCTCTTATACATGTGGCTACTGCTGATCAAGACTGTCTAATTTTGCAGGAGGAAGAGCGTTTAGAGAAATTTTCGAAAAGAGTTCAAGAACTTGAAACGGTGTCAAATAATGTGACATTACTAAATGAGATGCTGGAAGTATACAACCCGGACATTCCAGAAAGTGACCAGAGTTTGATGAGGGTAAGAAAGACAATTGTTTTGTAATTCATTCTTATTATCAAATTGTAATCTTACGAGATTCTGTACGATCAAATCGTAAAGAATCTCCCCATACAGAAATATACCCAAGTTAATTTCATGTGGGGTGAGTGGCCGAGCGGCTTATACAGTTTCCGTTAGGTAACTGAAGTTAAGCTTGGTCGCGTGAGGTCAAAATCCGGATGGGTGACCTTCCAGATGCCTGACCAAGCAACTCACTTCGCCGTCCTTCGGAAGGGACGTTAAACTAGGGGTCCCATGCCTGGATGCGGCATGCATAGTAGGCCTAAATTAGCCGTAATAGAGCTAGAAATCATGCCAGCCTACTTAAAATAAAGTAATGAATGAATGAATGAATGAATGAATGAATGAATGAATGAATGAATGAATGAATGAATGAATGAATGAATGAAAAAACGTCTCCCGCAAGAGTTATGATAAATGAATTTTTAAACAAGTGCTAAAGTTTGCAGTCCCCATGGAAATAAGTGTGCCGACTTTATCTCTTACCCATGAAAAGAGATGAAGTCTAAAGTTCTGTTTTTAACTCTTGGGAGATATAAAATGGACTTTTGTATTGTTCTGGGTGAGGAGATTCTTGACGATTTGACAGAGAGGGCCCTTTTCCACGCATTCTGCAACCAAGGATTTTTCGTAAAGTTAACTTTTACTATATTTTTAGCGCTCAAAAAGTACATGAAAATGGCAAAAATTACTTCGGTGTTTCGGCTATAACCATCAGAATTCGATTCATTGTAATCCATACAGAACTCTAGGTACGACGAATTTTCAAACGCCTAAACTTGTTTTTGTTGCACCCGGTATTGCACGAGTATGGTATTGGTTATGTGCCCGGTGTCAAAACTGATACAAAATTATGACTGATCCAAGTTTTTTTTAAAGTTATTGTTTAAGTTAGTTCCCATGACCCAAATAATAAGAGTAATAAGTCTGTACCTGATAATTTATGAAAAACAAAATGGCGTCAAATATACCACGATCTCGGCACCCGGTACCATGGCCCAAAAAGGCTGCCATGCTGGATTTCAACAGCCTCCTTTTGGGTCATGGGAACGAGGTTGTGACTGATGTTCCGTTCGTAGGACCTGTATGAAAGTTGTTTGAAAATGAGGACTCAGTTGTTTCGAATGGCCAGTCAGAGTGCTGAGGACAAGGATGATACACTTTGTAAGTATTCTATGTTTACCATGTTATTTTTCTAGTATAATTACGAGCTAAACTATGTCAGTCATAAACAGTACATCAAAGTACGTCAAAAAATGATAATGTTTGATACACACTTTTTACACCGTTTGTCCCAGATAACTGTAGCCTGCGCGGAGGAGTGTTGAGGCTGCTCGCAGGCTAAAATAACCGTGAATGGATTTTTACTTATAAGTTATTATCGAGGCTTTTATAGAATGAATTCGAAATTTTAAAATCCCTAATAATAGACTGAGAAACTTTGACATATCGCTAACTGATATTGGTGACTTCAATATAAACATATAGGCAGTCATTACCAAGTTAAAATTTTTCCATCACATTGATACAACAGCCTACTCTCCTTCCAGTGCCAAATTGTCGTCTCCGCCTGTTTATTAAATTTCGAAAAATCTCACTCCCCCAGCCTTATTAGGAACCCTGCTAATTACTTTTATTGAAAGTGTAAGCAAAAAGTTTCCTTAACCTAGGCGAAATCGATTAAAAGCTGTAATAGCACTTCAAACAGTACTTGCATTTTGAAATATTTACACCCCCCCCCCTCACTAATTAAGAACCCCCCGCTTATTAAGTTTTCAAGTTTCTTCCCATCCCCTAATTATTAAGACCACCCCTTCTATTTGGTACTGGAGAGTAGTATTTGAGGACTAATAAATGTAAACAACACACTCCATATCTCAAAGAGATCCTAAAACGACTCTGTGAAACATGAAACTTGAAAAATTATAGTAGAAGAGAAAAGCTGGGGGCAATTATTCTTTAAAGAGGTCGAGTCTCTAATCTTTATTGACTAACACCTAATGTTGTTCTTTGAAAGCCAAACGTTTCATCAAGGTTTCGAATTTGACGTCATCTTGGCCTTTGCTCGGGTACGAAATATAGCTACAATCTTGGCCAAAATACATGGGACAAATCAGAAAATTGCACTACTTCGGCGTTTGATTACAGGCCCCCCGCTCCCCCCGTTTCAATGTTGCTTGAATCAAACGCCATTCGACCTAGCCAACATTGAATTAGGGGGAGGGGGGATCACAAGGTCCAAAATGTTCGATTTCTTCTCGATATTTTAGGAAACATCGCGACCACACTGAAATTTGCCTATGTCCCAGCTTTTTTTGGCCAAGATTGTAGTTGGGTCTCTTGAAGTATTTGTAGTGGCTCTTCGAGGAAATATGGTTGTTTAGAATATTAAGTTTCACTTGACCATTCAAAAATAAAGTAAGACTTTGTTAAACGTGTTGATATTCATCTTCTTCAGTAACTCTTGAAGATAATATCGAAAATGTTTAACTTAGTCTTAGTATATTTCTTAATTTTCTTAAAGTTTTTTAAACGCTGCCGTGAATTGGTTCTTGAATAGACAATATTGCTAAAGATGGCGGAAGGGATATTTTTACCATGATCCTTTGCGTTCGAATAAGAATCTACCAATCATATCCATCGAAATTCCAAGCGATGCAAATGATCATTAGACTTATTAGATTAAGTCCTAGTAATCGCTACCACCCACCCACCCTACTCGCTCATACTAGGACTCAACGTAATAAGTCTAAACGATCATGGCAAAAGCTCCTTTTCGCCATCCTTAGCGTTATTGTCTATTATCGTTAAAGGGGCCTTCGCAACCGGCATGCTTTGTGACTAAATCCATTTGTGGTCTCTTGTTGTCACCATTTCCATGGTCCATGAAAATGGCCGCCAAAAAAGAGATGGCACATGCAAGGTATGCTGGTTGCAAAGACCCTTTTAAGGTTCACTTGAAGATTCTAAACTGATTTAATCCTAGTGATCTCTTTATCATTTTTTTCATAGCTGAAATCCTATCATTAAGCGACGATTTAACGAAGTCGATTGATGAATACAAAAGAGTTGTAATTCAAGGCGAAGCACCTTCAGTTATCTATGACAAGTCAAAACAGATTCCAACCTCATCAGGTTAGTAAACCGAATTTAGAATCAGTTAAATGCTTATAAAAATTCGACTAAAAATTGTACGATATCATGCCGTTTCGGCCTTCCGTTTGCACTATAACATTTTGAAACCAGTTTCAAGTTTTCATATGCGTCGATGGCTCAGTGGTAGCTCGCTTGACTACCAATCTGAAGGTTGTTGGTTCNTATTTCCTTGAAATAAATTTCTTTGTTATTTGATTTTTGAATAAATAATGTTGTTGGATTACCTTCTGACCCGAGTTATTAAAGACAAATGACGGAGATATAAGGCGACTTAAATCAGGGGCCTGGGCAATCCAAATATAGCCTATTGTATTCCATTGTATTTGATGACCTCGAGAGATTATCAAATGTACTGGACAATGAAGGCACTCAGACATCTTTTGTTCTATTTTTAAACTAGGCGCTATATATCCGTCATTTGTCTTTAAACGAGGATCATATGTGATTTGACGAGGAATTGTGTTGCACAAGTTCTGGGAATCGCTTTGAGAAACACTACGTTATTTCCTTGAAGCAAACTTTCTTTGTTATTTGATTTTGAATAAATAATGTTATTGGATTACCTTCTGTGATTTGACGAGGAACTGTGTTGCACAAGTTCTGGGAATCGCTTTGAGAAACGGAATTATTTTCTGGATATTTGCATCTCACACTGGTCCTGGTAGAAGAAATCATGGAGGCTCTCTACATTTTTTCGCAATGGTTATAAACTTTTCCTGAATCATTAGGAGGCTGTCTGCATGCATTGATGATTGGAGAAAAGCCTCGAATTAGAGGAATTTGGTGTTACACGTAGTTTTTTTTATAAGAAACTGCTTATAAGAAACTCAACTCTCAGACCGCCAAAAAATTAAGAAACTCCAGTACTGGGAAAAAAAAATTTAGTCAAGGAAATCCTTAGCATATTTTACCTTATTTTCTCTTCTTTCCTGTCTCATATTACTTGGAAGGCGCTTGAGTAAAATCTAAACATTGGAAAGGCTTCAAAAAACTTCGTTTTGAAATCTTCACGAGGATACTGAAAGTAAACATGAAGATTGTTATGGAAGTCGTAAGAAACTCGTAAGAAAGTCCGAGTACTGAAAATCTGGTAATTTTAAGAAACTTGCAGTACTGGCTCAAATTCTTAGTTTCTTATAATAAAAAATACGTGTATTACAGGTTGCAATTTGGTGCTATCAAGGTATCAAGGCCTACCATCGTTGGATTTTTTCAAACTGAGATACACCAGTTTTTTCGCCCAGAAGTCCTCGTCGACTTGAAGAACTTGTAGCCTCACACAGTATCAGTGTTAATAACAAGTCCACGAAAATATACTTCTATTTTGTTTCCAACGTTAAATTGATCTAGAGAAATGCGATACAATTATTAAATATGATTAAATATTGTTTTAAAATGATAACATTAAGTTAATTAAATACTGGCACATTTCACAGTCACTTCTATGCTGTCCTCCATTTTTGAGCTGACAGCCAAGGACGCAGTAACAGGGTAGGACAACCCACCATGGAATGACAATAGAAAGGGTCCCCCAAGATCACGAAATAACGTCTTACAGTACAGCCCCCGCGCACTTTAACATTGTTTTCTTGTCTAAGAACTCTTGAGAAGATGATTAATTTCTTGAGAATTCTTGTTTTAGAATTTTACTGCCTCTTACAACTCAGGAATTCTTATCAGAATGTGAAGAATTCTTGTAAATTCTTGAGAATTCTTGAAAATTCTTGTCATGTTAACGTGCCCAAGGCCTGTACTGTAAATGGGGTGCAAAGCACTTCAGATCACTTAAGAAACGTTATTTTTCTGTGATCAAGTTCTTTAAGCCACTGGTGACAACTTTCGTAGCAAGGAGCGACCTTATGAACTTCATGGTTATTCGAGTCAAAATGTTTGCATTTTGTGATATCCTAGACTTATTACCTGAGTCCCTTGTAAATTCCCTGTGCTCTTTGACTTGAATGCTCGTGCTTTGGTCAGCAGAAGAGAGTCGTGATGTTGCTCTAAAGCACTGGACCCTATTCATGCCCTCGCCAAAATTTTGGGGGTAGCTCGAGCCTCCCCTGCCCCCCCTCTTCCCCGCTTCCTACGGGCTTGTTCGCCACAAGGACTGGTGGTGGCAGTTAGCTCGCGATATTCGATGAATTCCATTGTGATTCAAGCTTCACTCGACAGTGTTAACTTTATTCTACTTACGTATTCTTAGTTTTCGTCATTAACTGTGTGCCGAATGGTATTTTTGCTGCATTTTGTTTCTGCGACGTGATAGCTAAGGATGGACCAAAGAAGGATCATCTTTTTCAGTGTTTCATTATGAGTTCTCGTTTAGCAAGGTTTACCGCAGAGATACAGGGGACTTATGTAATCAGTCTAGTGATACGCACGATAAAGTCACCTCTTGTCACAAACAGTTTTCATGTCTTTCAATTCAGTTTTTTTCATATCGTAAAGCATTGTTTTCTACTAACTTGCTAAATGTCAAGACATCTCCTCCACCATGCCCTCCTCCGTTTAAATATTTGCTCCTCCACATTATTCTCCCCTGCAGCACTGATTGTTTGTAGGCAGCAGTAGTTGCTCCTCCACAGCTCAGTTTCTGAATTTTGCTCCTCCGCAGTATAGCTTTACAGCTAGGGTAGGTCTCTCACTGGAAGCTCTAAAGATTCGAGGTTGAATCTCCGCTACTCCCTGACGCTCCAAGGTTATTAGCACCAACTATTTCTCTTGAACTGCCCGTCGTAGTTGTTGTATTTCTTCCTCTACCAAAGGCTTTGCAAGTTAGAATTGCGAGAATAGATCGTCGGAATGGCCCGATACGAATCGTGCAAACGAAAGGATTCATAGCACTGTTCGCACATACGAGAACTATTTGCAAGTCACGTAAGACGTGCCGAAAGGTACAGCCACAGTTGTTGCAGAACTGGATGATATAGATCATAATAATTGCGGGCAAAAAGCTGCAGATGAATAGCCCGAGAATAAACAAGAATGCTCGTGTGACTTTCTTATCCGTCGTTGTTCTGCGAAGTTCATCGTTTTGATCTCGGGCATCGTTTTGTAACGCTCGTAGCTCGGCTTGTCGTTGTCGCAGCGTCGTGTAAACTTGGCGATAGGTAAGAACGAGAATTGTGAAGGTAAAAATAACTGCGACATGCGCGAAAATCATCAACTGCGTGATGAACCCAGCCACTAAATAGACAAATGTGAGGGCACCAGAAAATAACCAAATCAGCAACGAGATTACTGCGCATCTCTTCAGCGACAAGCTTATACGGTATCGAATCGGCCATTTTATCGCAACGAATCGGTCTAAACATAAAGCACCGAGACTTAGGACACTGGCAGTTGCTGATGCGAAGTACGAAATTTGAAATATTTTGATCAAGTGGTCGGGAATTCTGCCTTTAGTTTCGCTCATATGCGCTGCGTAAGAGGCTGGCATTGTTATCATCCCAACAACCAAGTCACTGACAGCTAAGTTGACCAAGAAGAAGCTAAATGGGGTACGCAGTTTCTTCAACGGATCGACTATTACAGCGAGGATTATTAGAAAGTTTCCTGATGATATTACGAGGCAGAGGATTATCGATGCAATGGCTGTGAAATAAGACAGTTCGGTTGGTGCTTGTACCNAAGCACCGAGACTTAGGACACTGGCAGTTGCTGATGCGAAGTACGAAATTTGAAATATTTTGATCAAGTGGTCGGGAATTCTGCCTTTAGTTTCGCTCATATGCGCTGCGTAAGAGGCTGGCATTGTTATCATCCCAACAACCAAGTCACTGACAGCTAAGTTGACCAAGAAGAAGCTAAATGGGGTACGCAGTTTCTTCAACGGATCGACTATTACAGCGAGGATTATTAGAAAGTTTCCTGATGATATTACGAGGCAGAGGATTATCGATGCAATGGCTGTGAAATAAGACAGTTCGGTTGGTGCTTGTACCTCAGGGAAACAAGGTGCCATTGTAAAACGTATGTAAAAGTTTGAAGGCAAAAAATTGCTTGCAATGTTTAATGCTACTGTTTATGAAAATATAGCTTTGCTGTCTTACAGCTTTGTACCAAGAAAGCTGTGTTGTCTCTCCTCTGATCTGATGCTAGGCAGACTGCGGAGCATTGCAGCGCACAGAGTACTCTCTTGTAAAGTTCACGTCTTATGAGTACCTTTAGTGCTTTAGTAAGCTATCATGGGGTTTTTTGTTTGTTTTTACACGTAGAAGCCTCTGGTATCGTCCACTTCGAATTCCTTTCGACCCAAGATGCCTCGTCGTCGATTCACCACACTGTTGCCAATGCAAACTGTATCCAAGCTTCCTGATGCACCGAAACAATCCCAAAGGCGCTAGTCTGTTCTTCTGCCCCCTACAATAACGGGGTACTTCTGTTTTCCTTCCACCAGAAAGTTCCGGTGTCTGATGAAGAAATTGGGTTTCTTCAAAAAAAACAGCTGTATGTATTCTATCTGTTAAGCCTTCGCTCTCCAGCAAGTTCATAGAATAACTTCAGCCTCAATGAAAACTTGGTTAGGCTACAACTTTTTTCTTGTTTGATATGTCTGGAGAAATCCTGACGCACTGGTTTGTTATAGTGTTTAAAAAACCACACAAGCCGCCTGGAATTGTTTCTCTGCGATTGTGGTTCACAGTTAATCTTTTTTAGATGACTGATGATGCATTTCACGTTTTATGCACCCACGGGATATCCACTTCCTTGTTCAATGGCTGTGGATTTTTCTTGTTGAGATGTCGTTCTATATATTTTTGCCAAGTTGCCAAGATTCTATGCCCATGCTCGGCGAAAATTATCCTGAAATGTATTCAAACTAGTTTACTTTGAAGACACACATGTGGACTTTTACCAGCAATAAGATAATTGTCTCTCCGTATTTGTTTTTCGATTGCCAACATGTTGATGCGTTGTTAACCACCAATGAAGTTGAATCATAAATAGGTATGGCTGTATAGATTTCCTATACAAACTCTGAGATCAGCAACAGCGAATATTGTTTTGCTTTCGATATTGAAACAATTCCCCTCTGTCTTTCCTTATTGCTTGTAATCCTTGCTTTGTTGAACTTTCGTGGAAAACTGCACAACTTTACAAAGTTTGGCCCATGCTGTCCATTAACTGTCCAGTATATTTATTTTCGTCGAATCGAAGTTTCGAGGCTCCTTTTGCCTAGGCCTAAGTCAGGATCCTGATACAGCTGGATAAAAATCTCTCGAACTGATCAACGGATAGGTAAACAGAAGGCAATATGGTACTTGATATCCCTTTGAAATGTTGGCTAATAAAAAAGCTAGAACAACACAGATGAATTAGTTAATGAATTTCTGAGTATTTTCCACATTCTTGCTAGCAGCCGCTAACAGCAAGTCAGCTGTCACTACCTCTGAAACTGTTGGGCAGTCTGTCAGTCGAAAATCTGGCAACTTGATTTATCATATGGCTGTGAGTCAATAATGACAAACAAGTGGCTGAAAATGATTTTTAAAATAAACAAGGAACACGGAAATAGTATTGGCTTTCATTTTGTTATGACCTCGTAATGAGATTGAGAGAATCAAGTAGCCTCCCTCTTTCATAAATTTACTGCAATCATCGTAGTTTCGTTTTTCCTGCACTAACGTAAAATGACGTAACCATACACATCAGCAAACATCAGATATTGAGAAATGCTATTATTTGTAAGCTTTTTGAGACGATAACTGAAGAGTTTAAGGCCTAAGACAGAAAATATTGAGTGTTGCCTTTTTCGAGAAATGTTGCAAGAAGCTAGTTCTTAGTTGGGTTCAATGTTTTACTGTGAGTGCGTGTGCAATTTCTGATCTGTCTTTGCTGCTCAGCAACTGAAGCGACAAGAAAAACACACCCCCACCCCCCCCCCC
>REGM01000244.1:275040-289082 GCA_004194415.1 Aurelia aurita | reverse complement strand
GTTGTTGTTGTTGCTTCGCTGTGTTGGTTTGTAGTCAGTATGGCTGTTGTTGTTTTACCTTCCACTCAAGAATCAAGACTTATATCACCCGCAGGGGTTATCAGTCTTTTCCCTCCTCGGCATTTGCAACTCCTCCTTACAGACGACAAATATCCGTTTATATCATGGGAGAAATCTCACCCTAAAATTCTGCACTCCAAAAATAACTGTCCTCTTTTTTTACAGGTCTATCCTGATTCTGATTTTAGGCCAAATTCTTTCATAAAGTTGCACTGATCTCTCATAAGCTAGAATGTGATAAACACGTTAATTTGCCTTTAAGAACTACTGGCCTTTCCTTCTTTTCTTTTCCTTTCCTTTCCTTTCCTTTCCTTTCCTTTCCTTTCCTTTCCTTTCCTTTACCTTTCCATCAAATTCATTTATTGCATTTGCCAAATTAATTCCAAACTCATGCAACTATCCTCTTGCTCGACAAGTGCTTTAAATCACAACAAGTACTGCTTCAGCTTATCTCAACGTATCAAATTTGTGGCTAGCTTGAATATTTGGCGCAGCCTCTAAAAAGATTCTTATCTTTCTGAAAGCATCCGTTCCGGAAACCTCAAATTTAACAGTCAAATTTTAGCTTGGTTTGATTTTATGGAAAGCGTTTTCTCGCTATGTACTTTTTGCGGAATTTTAAATTGAAATCAACCCTTCAACAGGGTTTGATTTTTCCCGCAAACCTTCCGAAAAGATTCCTATCACTCGCCTTTGTGGTTAAAACTCTCTCCTGAAAACCTCTGTTAGTGAAAGCCGAAATCTTTGGTTTCGGGGCTTGAGTCTTGTTCAGTACTTTGTTTTCGCAGTTTCAAATGCCAGGCAAACCTTCTTCAGTTCTATTGCAACCCTCAGGAAAGATTCATATCTGGTTCCAAAACTCCTTACGAGTTTCCTTCGTTTATGCAAGCTGAATCTTCTCTCGAGTGTATGAAAGACTTCCCAGTCTCGTCTCGTTCTGTACTATGTTTTCACCGTTTCAAATGCCAAGCAAACCTTCTTTCGCTTCTATTGAAACATTCAAGAAATATTCGTATCTGGTTGAAAACTTCTCACCAGTTTCCTTGGGTTATGCGAGCTGAATTTTCTCTCGAGTGTATAAAAGTATTTCTGGTCTCGTCTTGTTCTCTAGTTTGTTTTCACAGCTTCAAATGCTGAGCAAACTTTCCATTAAGCGTTGAGTTTTATGGCATCTTTATCGATTGATTCCAAAGTTTTATTTCAATGTTGAGAGTTAGATGTTACGTCTGGGTTGCTGCTGAGATATTTTTATTCGCAAATATGTCGCGACATGTTTAGGCACTACATTTGTTTCGGCGTAAAACACGATCATTGTTCGTTTGAAAAGAAATTAATGAAATGAAACTAATAACATCCAAATCTTATTTGTGAAGACTGCCTGTTAAAACCCTTTGTTTTGTTATGTGATTTAGAAACCACGTTCACATTATATGCAAGTCCAGGATATAGGAAGGTTTGTTCTTTGTCTTCATGTGACCTCGTTCCAGTGACGAAAGCAGATAGGCTTTTGATCCCATTTTCCTTGTCACTTAGGGTGCCTAGACTTTTAAGAAACCTACTTTTTCTACTTGACAGATATTTTTCTTTGAAATTCATTGAAACTAACCACAATTTTTTATTTTGCAGCTGCGTACCCACCAGTCACAATTCTCGACAAAGATGAAGTTAAAACAATACTAAATATTGTCAAGGTAAGGCCATAAACTCAGATCTTAAGAGACTCAAAATTATATGATATTTCCATTGTTCTTTAGCTAAATATATAAGGTACGCCAGGTGTCCTAAATAAAAGGTAACAGATTTGATCAGGGCTAGCAATGTCAATTATCTCCAATCAATTCCCAATACATTTTAATCGAATCCTGAAAAGTTATCTTGAACATAGATACCTTGCTGGTTGATATTTGTGCTTCCAAAGTTGAAATATTAATTTCCAAAGTTTAAATTTGCCTTCACCTCCAAATCGCAGCTTTGCCACTTTGGCCTAAGCAAATTCTTGAAGCATAATATTTCAGCTTTGGAAGCACCAATATCAATAAACAAGGTACCTATCTTCAAGTTTCCTTTTTCGCAGTGGCGTCGGTTCTTTGGAGTGCGTCCTGGGGTGTCGTCGTCATCGGGGGTGGGTGGAATAGTTTTGTATGTGCAGAACTGTTCCGCCCATTGCTGGGGGTGGTGTGGGCTTTGGGATTTGGCTCCGCGTCGTGTCGGGGGTGGGGGTATTTCGGGATGTATTTCGGAGCTGGTGTCATTGCGAAAGTGGTATATTCTTGTTCTGTGGAATCTTCTGACATCTATTTTGAGGCACACTTTAGCTTCTTTGATTTATATTTATTTCTCTTACTTTTCTTTTGTTGAAGTTTATTTAAAGTTGAAAATTGTAAGTACCATTCGTAGCCGGAACTCGGTGACCCTGTGTCTTCTTTTGCTATGGATGGTACATTGTAATGCAATTTTTGTGTTTTTAGTTTTTAATGATATATATAAAAAAAATAACTTTTCAGGATTAGATTAAAAGTTATTGCGAATTGATTAGAGTTAAATTGGCATTGCCAGCCATGATCAAACATGTTACCTTTTATTTGGGACACCCGGTATAATGCGAATGATTCCGGTTGAGGCAAGAAAATTTCGTCGTTTGTTGAACTGTAAAATTTTAAGTAATTTCATAACGAAATGCTATAACGATGCCGGCACATTTTGAAAACGGTAGGAAATTTGACGGTAAAAAACTCGTTGCAATCTCCCCAAGAATTTGATGCAAAAGAAATGTACCCACACCTTAAGAATTGATCAGCCTCGTTTTGAAAGCGTCGAAAAATGTTCTGTTTTCATCGTTTTCGAGAATTCACACGATGCCGTTTTCAAAATGTGCCGGTTAGAGTTCCGTTTTCAATATCGACCTTTTTCAAAATCTGTCGGCAAGAAATGTGCCGTTTTCATGTGAACAGGAGGCCTATCCGTCACATTTTTCACCGTTTTCAAATTGTGCCGGTATCGTGTGAACGCAGTCTAAATTGGTGATACAATTGCAAAGTTATGGGTGCTTTTTCATCTGAGACTGCTTCTAAAAAAGCTTGAAAAAGGAGTAAAAACGTCGGTCAAAGTTCGTCCAGTTTTGGCCTTAGAATAAATGTCAAAGATCGTCCAGTTTTGGCCTTAGAATAAATGTCAAAGTTCGTCCAGTTTTGGCCTTAGAATGAAGAGATTTCCTCCCTCTAAGAAACTTAACCAAGCGATGCCTATATTTGTATTTGTTTTCTCCGTTTGGGGTCGGTATAGACTTGCTCCAAGTCTATTCCATGATTCTGTGGTCTATCAGCGCTAAAAGAATATAATGACTTCTGCGGGGGCGTACCTCTCGCTTCTCCCTCGCAGTGTCCTTGTGACATACTCCCCCGCATAAGTCATTCTTTTAGTGCTGATAGACCACGAAATAGACATGGAGCAAGTCTAGGGTTGGTACTGCTTTTTTCCATCCGTTTGAAGCTGCAAATTTGGTGCGAGGTTGAATTTATTCGAATGTATTTTTCTATTTTCAGGACAAAAGAGACATTGCCAATCCTAATGTTATAGCTGTCGTATTTTCAACAATATCAACTAACGTATTATCTATTTCTGAATATAAAATTGAAGTCTCCGTTCCAAAGGTAAGATCACATATTTTTTGCCCCTTCATGCTTCTTGCGATTTCCAAATTAACAAATTTTCAGTGTGCTCTCCGTAAAGTTTGTATGAGATTCCTAATTGTCCAACTATTACAATGTCTTCGTTTCACTTAAAGGCTATAGAAGGAGCTCACTCCAAAACCAAAGTTTAGGGCAGTGATTGGAAGGTATTGTGGCGTAGTGGTCTAATCATGTAGCTTTGCAACCAGAAGAGTTCAGACGGGTGAGGCTCGAGCCACACCCACACCACATGACCGTCGCGACAAGGGGTCGTGGGGTCAGGTGTCAGGGGTCATCCCAGCTCTTGGTGCTAAAAACTGCAACACCACCTTCAGTAATGTAGATGTTGGAACCAATGAAACGTCACAAATTTTACCGTCCCAACTTTTCAGTTTTCTGAAAACTTTAATCGTCCTAAGATTTATGATAAACAAGCTGCCTAATTTCTTCAAAAGGAGACATCAGTAGGGACTTTGCCCCTGACCTGAAAGTCTTTACCCCTAAGATAATTGTTCCATGTTTTCACATAAAGAACGCATTCAAAAATACATTGCAATGGAAGGATGCAAATAAAACAATTTGGAAAGATCTCTATCTTGAATGAAATAGAGTTTGAAATGTGGAAATTTTGATATTGTCATTTTATTCTGTGCTAGAAAACGTCCGAAATTTTCATTAATGTATCCCACATTTCACAAGAAGAATGTTCTAAAATATTTTCTCCCACTTTGTGCGTCCAAAATAATTGGCTTTCAGTGTACCGGGTGAGTTAAACAATGTATCCACAGTTTAAAAATCATATTGCAAACACCACTCATATTATTCGTAAACTCAGACTACGTTCACACGATGCCGGCACATTTTAAAAACGGTGAAAAATGTGACGGTAGCAAAATTTTAGCTAGCGTTCACACGATACCGGCACAAATTGAAAACGGTAGGAAATTTGAGGGTAACAAGCTCGTTGCAATTTTCCCAAAAGTTTGATGCCAAACAAATGTACCCACACGTTAAGAATCGATCAGTCTCGCTTTGAAAGCGTCGAAAAATGTTCCGTTTTCGTCGTTTTTGAGTGTTCACACGATGCTATTTTCAAAATGTGCCGGTTAGAGTTCCGTTTTCAAAATCTACCGTTTTCAAAATCTACCGGCAAAAAATGTGCCGTTTTCGTGTGAACTGGAGGCCTATCCGTCACATTTTTCACCGTTTTCAAAATGTGCCGGCATCTTGTGAACGTAGTCTCAGTAAAACATAACACAAAATAATAAAACAAAACAAAACAAAACAATCAAACAAAACAAAACAAAACAAAACAAAACAAAACAAAACAAAACAAAACAACACAAAACAAAACAAAACAATAAAACAATAAAACAAAACAAAGCAAAGTCCTTCATGTTAATGAGGCTTCAACTTAATTTTTAGATATTTTCGGGAAGTTCTTTGTTTGAGAGCAAAATCATGCATTGTAAATTATTAAAAACTTCCCAAAATTAAGCTAAAGCCTCAGTCACGCAATGAAGTTCGTATTTTTTATTTTCTCACCGAGTATTTTCTCCGATAGCAAAGCACCTGTTCGCATTAATCCCCGGACCTACTCTCCTCCGCGAGGTTTCTTTATTTGCTCCGCATGTTCCGCAGTTCCATGGTCCGTGATTCCGTGGTCTGTAAGTTTGGAGAGGGAAAGAAAGGAAAAAAGGGAACCTTTCCTTTCCTCCTCTTCCCTTTTTGTTTTCAAAGAAACCTCGCAGAGGAGAGTACCCCGGACCCCTTGGTACTATGAGTGTCTTTCTTACTGCAAATGACAGTATGGTTTTGAACCTACCTACTAGCTTCTATGTAAAGGCTTGAAGGCAGAATACAGAACACTTTGATGTACGATTTTAATTTCGTACTACTGAATCTGAGTGATTTTTCTTTTCCCTTTCTTGTAGATAATGAGGATCAAACTACAGTCACCATCAGCAACAACATTACCTCCCTTCAATCCACTTTTACCTCCTTCTGCAATTTCACAAATTATGCTGATTGCTAATCCATCTAAGGTATGATATAACTGGGCTCTTTTGCTATGTATGTTGTTTGTTGTTATTGTTGTTGCTGTTGTTGTTGTTTGTTGTTTGTTGATTATAATTTTATTTCAGATTGATGCTAAACCAAGAGAGATAACACTGGTGGACAAACATTTGAAATTTGCCCGCTAGGCAAGATTTTTTCGTTTCAATCACTAAGAACGTTTTATAGCCTCACTGCATAAGGCCCTCAACTTACGCTCATCTCATTGAATTGAATTACTGTTGTTGTTGTCGCGGCAGTGAGGGTTAGTTGTTGTTGTTGTTGTCGCTGCAGTTGTAGCGTTATCAGTTCAGTCATAGAGCGACACTACGACATGTATTGAGTCTAAACGTTTGATTTGATTTGATTGATTTGATTTGATTTGATTTATTTAAGGAGGGCTGCCCTTCAGCAGAAGCTGTTTTTCAAGGGGCCCTCCTATAAAAACATTAATTACAAGANAGAAAGGAAAAAAGGGAACCTTTCCTTTCCTCCTCTTCCCTTTTTGTTTTCAAAGAAACCTCGCAGAGGAGAGTACCCCGGACCCCTTGGTACTATGAGTGTCTTTCTTACTGCAAATGACAGTATGGTTTTGAACCTACCTACTAGCTTCTATGTAAAGGCTTGAAGGCAGAATACAGAACACTTTGATGTACGATTTTAATTTCGTACTACTGAATCTGAGTGATTTTTCTTTTCCCTTTCTTGTAGATAATGAGGATCAAACTACAGTCACCATCAGCAACAACATTACCTCCCTTCAATCCACTTTTACCTCCTTCTGCAATTTCACAAATTATGCTGATTGCTAATCCATCTAAGGTATGATATAACTGGGCTCTTTTGCTATGTATGTTGTTTGTTGTTATTGTTGTTGCTGTTGTTGTTGTTTGTTGTTTGTTGATTATAATTTTATTTCAGATTGATGCTAAACCAAGAGAGATAACACTGGTGGACAAACATTTGAAATTTGCCCGCTAGGCAAGATTTTTTCGTTTCAATCACTAAGAACGTTTTATAGCCTCACTGCATAAGGCCCTCAACTTACGCTCATCTCATTGAATTGAATTACTGTTGTTGTTGTCGCGGCAGTGAGGGTTAGTTGTTGTTGTTGTTGTCGCTGCAGTTGTAGCGTTATCAGTTCAGTCATAGAGCGACACTACGACATGTATTGAGTCTAAACGTTTGATTTGATTTGATTGATTTGATTTGATTTGATTTATTTAAGGAGGGCTGCCCTTCAGCAGAAGCTGTTTTTCAAGGGGCCCTCCTATAAAAACATTAATTACAAGATACAAAATAAAACTACTCTAAGCCTAATTACAATAAAAACCATAATACCACGTTGATGCGAGTTTATGAATGATGGGATTGTTGCTCTCTATGCAGTACAAGATAAAACAGTGAGGGGAGAACGTACGCAGCAAGAAGCAGCAATCGCCGCTGCCTCCCTCTATGAAAATTTAGAGCTGTTTACCGTCATGAAAAGACAAAATTAGTATATATCATATTTCATATTTCATATATTTCAATCTTTTAAGGAGGGTTGCCCTTCAGCAGAAGCTGGTTTTCAAGGGGCTATATCAAAGCAATTCTCGATTGTTCTGCAATTGTGGGTAGCTTCAACCAACCGGACCCACATCTCCATTGTCTATTGCCACATTTTGAAACATTGCTAGGTGAGAAGAAATCTTTGTGGACGATGTTTTGTGTGTTACCAGAAATAATATTCGTCACGCCAAGCCAAGACTTGTAGCATAGCAAATAGGGAATCAAGCAGTTAGCTGCGGCTCTCTCGCGTTTCTTTGTTGCAGTAGCGTCGATGTTATAGGCCTACGATACGCCACGTCACTAACAGCCTTTCTATCACATCACTGTTAGTGGCGTACAGTAAATCCCCGCATACAAGAACCTACTTTTTTGAGAGCTAGGCTGAATTAGGTTCTTGTTTCAAAGGTATTTAGATCAATTTCAGGGTATAAAAGTTCTTATTCGAAGGGTCTCTTATGTAAACTTTGTAGGAGTTAATATCAAGATATTTTCAACCATACTATTTGTTTTGGCAATGTTACTAAGGACCTAATAACTAATGCTAAGCTTACAAATAGCAGGGGAGGAGGTTCAGATTTTAACAGCCAATTGGGATAAAAATAAACTTAACAAGGATGATCAAACAGTCAACTTTATTACCCTTGTAATAAGAGCATATTTTTTCATCAAACTGAAACAGGTTCTTAAGTACAAGGTGCATAATTTAGGGAAAACAGCCTGTAGGCTCTTATTTTTGTCGGTTCTTGTATGCGGGGATTTACTGTATTGTAGTCCTACTACATCCAGGGGACGGGTTAACCACCCCAGGGGCCAGAAAATTTATTTGCCTCTATACGTATAATATATTACTGGGTACTTTCTTGTGCCAAAGAAATCCACTGAGACTTAATTTATACCGGGCCCCGGCCTGGCTTTTGACGCCTCTGCTTTTTTGAACACACTTCATGATGCCCCCTTACCAATATTTATTGATCTTTAGCTACTCCCCCCCCCCCCTCCTTGCTTGTATATGGGCATCGCCAGCTCTAAAAAAGTGGGATGGACTCAATAAGGAATTGAGTTCAGAAGAGTATAGCCAGTCATTTTTACACCATTCTTGCTCATCAATAAATACCACCCTGAGTAAACTAGGTTGTGCACATCCACCCCTTGGCAACGTCACTGATGACCGAGGTATTTTGTAAGCTGAAGAATAGTCTCATGGAACATTCTCCAGTAAAACTGAGAGATCTTTTGCATTAATGTTCTTTGTTTCTTTCACTTCACCAAGATCTTTCACGTATAACATAGCACTGATTCTTCCCTCTTGTTTTTTCTTCCAGGAAACAATTCGAATGCAAGTGCGCGTATCTTACATGGCTGGATCGAACAATATATCTGAGACTTTGAGCATCGATGGTTTACCTGTCACGTGACCAACTCTACCAATTACGTGTAACAAAAATTCTGAATATCAATTGAACGTGTAATTTCACATCATCATCTCACACCAGTTGTGATTGCACTATGATGTCGTTATAAACGAGTCTATATGGAACCGTATATGCAATAACTGTACCCTATTTCAAAGTAATTATTCTGCCAGAGTTTGCTGGGGTTAGTTTAACCCCCAAATCTGGAGATGGGGACTTGCAGATTTCAATTTTCAGTTTTAGAATGACGAGCTATGGCATCAATCAGCTTCCAAGAGACTTAGATAAGCAATTCATATACTTTACCGTGTAAGAGGCACTTTTTTGTAATTTTGTTTTCATCCCCAGGGGATTTTGCTCCTATCATTGTTTCTAAGCTGAAACTCAGGCAAACATTGGTCGATATTTCCAGTCCTGCTTCGTCATGTTAAAAAATAGCCCCAAAGCAAAATAGCCCACAAATCTGGAACGGTGGCCGATTTTAGTGAGATAAATTTCTGCATTTAAGACTACGTTTACACGATGCCGGCACAATTTGAAAACGGTGAAAAATGTGACGGATAGGCGAAAACGAAAACGTTCACACGAAAACGGCACATTTTTTGCCGGCAGATTTTGAAAACGGTAGATTTTGAAAACGGAACTCTAACCGGCACATTTTGAAAACGTCTGAATACTCGAAAACGATCAAAACGGAACATTTTTCGACACTTTCAAACGAGACTGATCGATTCTTAAGGTGCAGGTACATTTCTTTGGCATCAAATTATGTGGGAGATTGCAACGAGTTTGTTACCGTCAAATTTCCTACCGTTTTCAAATTGTGCCGGTATCCTGTGAACGCTAGCTAAAATTTTGCTACCGTAACATTTTTCACCGTTTTCAAAATGTGCCGGCATCGTGTGAACGTAGTCTAAGTTAGCCTTTCTGCTACAAAGTAATTGGTTGTTCATTGAAATTGGTCCGTGTTGATTATTTCGTCAAAAAACGTCGATACATCATTTTGAGACACCCGGTATGTCTGCAATTTTGGGTAGCCTTACCTCTTTGGATTATGCCCTCTGTTTGTTGAAAACAGATTTTATTATCAAAATCAGAAATTTGGAGGAAACAGTATTTCTGCCCAGGGTCATAGTTCGCATGCCAATGACCCACAAATCTAGCAAAAAATACACAAATTTGCAAAATACCCGCCAAATTCCTCAAATCCAGAAGTTAGCAAGTTATCCATGTCTGCTGTGAAAATATTATTAGTGCCTCCACACAACGAGCTTCATCGTCTAATTTTTGTGGATCGGTTGCAGGAGTAGATTTATAAATTGTAGAATTTAACAGATGTAGAGTGCATATAGGCAATGAGAATTGTGTTCTGACAATTTATATCGGCGTTCATTATGGTGTCGTTAATTCATTATCTGTTTTCATGCTACTCTTGCTACATATTTCATTGCTTTTTGATAATCAAAGCAGAATCAAAGTAAGGAGCTTTACACCTACGTAGCACTACCAGGCGAGTCAGAAAAATGTTCAGGCTCTTTAAAGCCTGCAGCTTCCAAACCATTTATTTGATTCCTATAAACTGATGGGCGAGTCTGCACTTTAGCGGACCAGCTTTCAATATCGACAAGTTATGAATCATGGGGTAAGGGTTAGGGTTAGGTTTTGGAAAAGAGGTTTTTAGGGTAAATTAGGGTTAGTTAGGATAAGTTATGATAATGTAGGGTTTAGTTAGGGTTAGTAGGGTATTTGGTCAAATACGTTCCTGAGAGATATGACATAAAGCTGGTCCGCTAAAGGGCAGTCGTCCCAACGGATGTTGTTTGGGTAGCTAACATATCGATTTAGATAAGAAAATTTAGTTTGTCAAAATCGGTCGCATCCTTTTCAAATTACAAGCAATTTTATGAAAATGTTTCTTCTCCATCTCCTTGAAAACAGGCCTAAAATCCTTGATCAAATTTTGTAACAATTTAGCTCCACAGCTATCATAATCAGACTCTATCCTGTCCGTCTATCTTATTGCTCAAACATTTTGCTAAGTACATAAAAGAGGCTGCTGCATGATCGTATACATTTGGGAGTGTCATTCAGCCTTTTTCATCAATTTTTATTATAATAAATTTGATCAAGGATTTTAGGCCTGTTTTAAAGGATTTTGAGATGACACATTTTGATATAATCGTTTGTAATTTGAGAACAATACGAAAGTTTTTGATAAACTAAATTTTCTTATCTAAGTTGATATATCAGCTACACAGTTATTATCAGTTTATAGGAATCTGATCAAATGGTTTGAGATCTACAGGCTTTTAAACGTCTATACATTTTTCTGACTCACCCGGTATTTGAAATTAGCCAATGAGGGAGCCCGCTTAACACCTATTCAGCAAATGCTTCCATTATTTGGAAATTTTGTACAGAATGTTGCAGATTTGGAGCCAGTATATGTCCTTGTTAGTATTTGAACATGAGCCGCCTTGGTGTTCCAATTTGCCAGTCGCTCAAACCTTTCACAAGGGGATTCGTAGACCTTGATTTCCGTCGCGGACGTTACTTCTGCACAGGTTTTCAGTTTCAGTATAAATTGGAAAATGTTCATCCTACCCCAGGGCCGTATGAAGCATCTTAAACTTGGGGGCACGACACTTCAAGGGCACTTTTAATTAAGATAAAAGGGGAACTTCCGGAAACGAAAATGGCACTTTTTTGCTTATTGCAAAATACTGGGGCACTCCCATCGAGAAGGTACTGGGTACTGGGGTTTTGTCACCCAGTGGATGGATATCCTAACTTGAGATAAAAGACCTCGTATTCTATACTTACCATCAAACCGATAATTTCACCTAGTGATAAAGAGAAAATTGTAAATGGAAATTCAATTATTTTCCGCATAAAAATGGAAATAGATATCCCCATCGATGACGTCATGAATCTGTCAAATATGTGTGGACACTCCATCACGGAACAAATAGGCAAGATGACGTAATTATGTTCCGTATTGAATAAGAGATCTGGGTCCAAGGATCAAAGGAAAAATACAGAAAGTTTGGTTGCGACATAAGAAGTCGAAGAAGGTCGTCGAAAAGACGGTTAAAATCATGTCTATAAACCAAATTCAATGCGCTGATGGTAGAATAACACTTCATGGGGACTTGTAAGTATCATATATGTTTGTGGTTTACGCTTCTGTGGCTTGTAAAAAGACTGAAAGGTGGTCTCTTGGAGACTTCGAATGGCCTAAAAAATTTAGGCCCAAAAACAAATAATGTTAAGTTCGGGCAACGTTTAACGTGAAATGTAGGTTCTATTTGCCCATTAGTTGGATATGGATGCTTCTATTTGCTCAATTTCAAATGGCTAAAGAACTAAAAAACTAAATGGGAAAGCGTTATTTCTTGTTATTGCATATACCAAACCAAACTGCGTTATTGTTCCCACAAAATTCGCTGTTTGGTTTGTTTTTTATATTTTTCTAATTTTGATCACGAAGTCCACTGGTGAAGGTGAAGTTGCAGTTTTTAGCGTCAAGCGCTGGGATTGAATAATGTCATATTAATAAACAATGAAAACAATTTACCAAGTGATTAAAATGTGCCGATGAAAGTTATTCTTAAAAAATGGTGCAAATTGTAGTTCAGATAACATTTAAGTGCACGAGGAAAATCACTCATGCATGTCAAATTTTCCATGCTATTTATTCCAGTTTACGCAGCTGCGCAGAAGAATACACAATATTTTTTTGTAAGAAACTAAGAATTTGAGCCAGTACTGGAAGTGCCTTAAAATTGTCATATTTTGAGTACTCAGAATTTCTTACGAGTTCCATAACAATCTATGTGTTTACTTCCTGTGCCTTCGTGAACATTTAAAAACAAATTTTTTTAAAGCCTTTCCAATGTTCGGACATGACTCAAATACCTTCCGAGTAATATAATACAGGAAACAAGTGAAATAAAGTAAAAATATCGTAAGGATTTTCTTGACTATTTCTTGAGTAATTTTTTCCCAATACTGGAGTTTCTTATTCTTTTAGCGATCTGAGATTTGAGTTTCTTATAAGCAGTCTTATAAAAGATTTTGTGTGGTCCAAAGGATGACAAGCTTCAGCATACCATGTACACCACACCAATAATTATTATTTTGGAAACCTTCTAAATTGATTAAAAAAACATTGATCAAATTTTCTAAAGGCTGACCTAGACAGGAAAACGAGATCAAAGCTCTTTCAGACAACTTAGGAATTTTGAAATATTAGATATGAACGAGGGGGGCTTTGGGGGGTACCAGAACCCGCAAACCCGCAGCAAAATTTGCAAAACCCGAAAACCCAGATGCAAAAGCACACAAAACCCGAAGCTGCACTTTTGGACGAGAAATTTGAATTTTTGCCAATATTTCTCGCAGAGCTGCAAAAAGTATCGGAACCCGGGAACTAGGTTCCCAGAAAATTTTCAGCCTTGGCAGAAAATTTTTCAGCAAAAGTTGTTTCAAATAAGAACAAAATGAACATTTTTTGCAATTTCTTTAAAAACAAAAGTTGCTTGACTTTTCTACTATTGGTCATGATCCCTGGTAGAGTTGTAAGGTTATACAGGGCCTTGTGCAAATTAACATGACAAGAATTCTCAAGAAATCTTTAGAATTCTTAAGAATTTTCAAAAATTCTTCACATTCTGATAAACATTCTTGAGAGGTTTGAAAAAGACTGAAAAGAAACTGACAGAATTGAAAGTCTGAAAAAGATTGTAAACATTTTCAAACAAGATGTCTTAAGAAATTATTTATTTCCCTAAGAATTCTGAAAAAATTCTGAAGAATTCTTAGGCAAGAAAGCAGTTTTAATGTGCACAAGGCCTGTACTGTAGTTGAATATTAGCAATGCAAGAGGAGTATATTTAACTTGCATTGAAAGGAATTTTCTCACTTCCGCAGACCTTTGGCACTTATAGTTGTTCCAAGGATTGTGAAAAGTCCTAAAAGTAAAGCATGCATGCTTTGGAATTAATTTCTGAACTTTCTATTAAAGAAAATTTTATTGCCTGAAATTCTTGCTGAAGAATTCTTCAGAATATTTTTAAATTCTTTAGAATTGTTGCTTAAAATCCTCACAGTCTTCCATACCTCAGCAGAATATTAAGAATACTTAGGAATCTTTATGAATTCTTCTAGTATTAATTAATGTAGACAAGGGCTGCACTATACAAATATTAATTCTGGAAATCTAAATTACAACCAATTTGCCTTCAGTCTAAAGCACAGCACAAAAATTTCAAAATTTAGTTTCATGAACAGATGA
>REGM01000244.1:261366-273814 GCA_004194415.1 Aurelia aurita | reverse complement strand
ATATATTCATCAGAAAGGTTGCATTGGGCGAAAAATCAACAGAAAGAGCTTTGCTGACATGCTTCCATGCAAGGAAGTGTACCCCATCTTGGCAGTGATTCATTGACCAATGTCGAAGATTTTTGTTGGCAGATTTGCAAAATATCAACAAAACGACATCATCAAGGATCATTTGTGGTATGCAGGCTTCGATAAACAGATTTTCGTGCTGCAATTAGGGATTCTTATGCTTGTTTGTTTCTTAGGACCTTGTAGAACGCTAAAGTCCCGATTGCACAATCATAGGTCAGGACAGACTTTGTAATCATCCAAAAGGATCTTATGTTCGCTTTCAGCGACTCTTCCTTGTTGTTTTAAGCATCCAAAAGCCAGTTCTTCAATCTCGATCAACTACATAAACCATATGACTTGGAAAGCCCGAAAAGCTGTGAATTTTAGAAAGAAAATTGAAATCTGAGCAGAAAAATAGGCTAAACCCGCAACCCGTGAAACATCTCAAAACCCGTAAACCCACACGTTTAAAACCCGAAACTTGAGGGCTAATATTGGCCAAACCCGCAACCCGTGAAACCCCAAAGCCCCCTCATGAACTGTTGCCAAGCGCTTGCTCCATTCTTGCACAATTTTAGCATTATCTATATGAATGCAGAATTTTTTCTTGTTTTTAATT
Organism: Aurelia aurita; assembly: GCA_004194415.1. Lineage (NCBI taxonomy): Eukaryota > Metazoa > Cnidaria > Scyphozoa > Semaeostomeae > Ulmaridae > Aurelia > Aurelia aurita. The sequence continues at coordinate 273,144 of REGM01000244.1, read as the reverse complement.
TCAATTAAGTCGTCTTGTTAATAAAGATAATAGTTTTTTTTTTATTCAATTTCACTCTTTAGAAAATCTTATCAGCGTTTTCCCATTGATTTAGGCTGTTTCCTAGGCAATAATTCACTTATATATAGCTGAGAAGTGGCCCGCGGAAAATTTGAACTAAAATTGCATATCATAGTTTTGTATTTTACTAAAGATTAATCATAAACCTTCAAAATCAGCCTTGTGTGTGATTTATCGCAGCCTTTCAAAAGTGGATACTATTTTGTGGCACACCCTGTATTCCGTTGTGTTTTAACTTTCCAAAGCAATCTTATGCAAGAGCTTAAGAAATAACTACAAATGGTTTCTGTCATATTCTCTCTGGGTATGTCTCACGAAATTCCAAGACTCTAAGGTGCTACACACCTGAGATTGCTAGAGAGGCCTGGGGAGAGAAGTGTCATTGCCGCTAGGGGATAGGACGGTATATAGGTAAATTCGGAGTTCATTTCAGCCTTCTTTGTGAGCAACAAGCAGTGCACAGTAATAAAATTGACCCACCGCTCCTCCCTCAACGACGGTTCGCACAATCCTACTTTCCTTCCAGACAGCGAAGCCCCCTTTGCTCTCTCCATATCTTAGTGGTTTGGAAGCAGGGGAGAAGGATCCGGCAAGAATACGTTGGGATCTACCATCCTACAATTATATGACAACGCTTGATTTAAATGTATTAATTTCCTTATATTTCAGTGTGGTAGAGCATCAAGAAGATGTCAAATTTGAATTGGAAGGAGACAGATTGCCAACTTTTCTGAAAGGATCTAGCAGAGGAGATTTCTTTCTTACTTCATCAAAGGTATAGGTCCATTAGTTAGAAAATCTTTTCTTTGGGATTGGTGGTTGCAATTCTTTCTTTCATAAGAAAGTGGTAAGCATGGTAAAAAAGTTAGAGGTTCTCTGTCCTCCTGCTGAATGAATATATATATATATATATAACCAATAAAGATCTCTAAATTGTATATTCCCGCAAGTGTGGATCAGCGGCGTGGCCAGGACAAATTAAATGGGGGGTATTCGAATGAAGGGGTCTGGGGGCGAAGCCCCCAGGAAAATTTTTTGAGGACACGCCCTTTACTTTGGCTTAGAACGCTTCTCTCGATCCCATCTTTACCAATGCCATTGGAAACTTTGACAATTTTGTAACAGTTTTCTATGAATCACCATCTTTGGGAAATTTGTCCGCAAAGACCTTATACTTTGTCCTAGGATGCTTCTCGCAATACAGTATTTGCTTGACCCCGAAATGGAAGCCTTTAAAATTCTGTGAAGGTACGCCTGGGAAAATTTTCTAAAATACCAACCTTTACTTTGGCTTAGAATGACACTCCCGGTCACCTTTTCTTACACACCCTACCTATACCCAGCGACTTTCTCCTCGTTTTTGAAAGAATCTCGAGGACCATCTTTTCACAGAAGTGGGGGGGCAAATGACCCCCCATCCCTCCCCGTGGCCACCCCACTGGTGTGGATACTTTTTTGTTTTATCCAAAGAAAGCAAGGTCATTGAAGCATTCAGAAATGTTTTAAATTCATCTAATTCTCTAGATTATTTGTGTAAACTACTGTATTTTTCAGTCTAACGAAGACTTCATCTCTTTCCTGCATTTCAGATAATATTTGTGAACAAAAACACTTCTGGAAAATATGCTTCTTTTTCAATGGAATTCAGATCACTAAAGAACATTGAGGTATTCATATTGCCTTCCTTTCAGTGTGACATCATTCTTCGTGAATATAAAGTCAGCCATATTCTTGCAATGGCGGCTGCAGGCTTAAAAATACAGGAACCTAGTACACTCGCAATTATTTGGCTGCAAGCTACCTTAACTTGTAGCTTCGTTTTCCATTTGTATATGAAAATGTCTTTTTTTGTGATAATAGTTATGTGTACTTTTATGTAGTTTTTACTTTTTTCGTGTACTGGCTGCAGGGTAGACATAGTATTTTGCTCTTTGTGGTATCGTCTCTGTAGTCTTGTAGCGTAGTTTGTAGGTATTGTAATCAGTAAACATGTTTTGTAAATTTTAATGGAATATAAAGAAAATGGGGAGGGTAACTCTAAGATTTTCCAAATGGGGGAGACAAAAGGTATACAGTACAGGCCTTGCGCACATTAAAATGGTTTTCCTGCCTAAGAATTCTCAAGAATTTCTTAAAAATTCTTGTTTAAAAAAATGTACAGTCTTGCATATGACTCAAGAATTCTTATCAGAATGTGAAGAATTCTTAAGAATTATTGAGAATTCTTGGCATGTTAATGTGTGGAAGGCCTTTACTGTATATACCAAGGCTTTTTGGCATTTTTCATTAACAACAAAACCTTTCTATCAAAAAATTGGGAGGACATGCCCTCCCCAGTCCTCCCACTGCTGCCACCACTGAATTCTTGAAGAACTGTAGAATGTTGTAAAAGATTTTCCAAACTTTGTTATCTAGACCATTCAAGGGCATTTTTTATTCTAGGTACAGTAGGAGTTTTGTAATGCTTATCCACCCTTTCAACAACATCCTGAAGAGTTCTGTGTGCTTCTCTCCTTGGACAAACATTTAAATTCTTTTGGGTGAAGTGTCAGTAGGAGTGGTCTGCTGGCTTCAGCAATGTGCCCCTTGTGGGTTCTTTGAGCAGAAGATATACTAAAAAGCATTTCAAAAAGAATAGGAATGTCACCTGATTTGCGTTTGCCAGTGCTAATTATGTTTATGCCTCATTCAGGTCAAACAACCAATATTTGGAGCAAATGCACTGACAGGATTTGTCATGGCTGAACAAGGAGGTTTGTATGCAATCTGCATTATAAGCGTGAAAAAAATTGAGCATTATTCACTAAGGCTTAGTTCACACATGAGTAAAAACTCATTAGAATTGGGATAGAACACATTTTCTAGGCACTTTTAATGAGTTGCCACTTCCAAAAACTTTTTGATTCCCTCCAAATGATATTGAGGGCGCCAAAAAAATCCAGAAATTGAGGCAAAAATGATTTCAACGCTTTTTTGACCATAAGCTTAGCAGAGAGAAAATTTTAAACAAATAAGCCTGATTTTTGCATATCACAACTCTTCTGTGGTAAAGCTTTGTTACTGATTTTGAATGTGGGTCTCTCCTTTGCAAAAACAAAGATATGCTGGAGGGTAACCTTACATGACAAGGGTCCAAAGGGGTTTATCAGGAAAACAGGATTGTGCATTTTTAGATTTTTGGTTCAGGATTTTGTCCCAAAAATTTAACAGAATTCGAGATTCCTTGTAAGCAGGCTTGGGATTTTCTCATGTTCATTATTGGGAAGCGGGATTTTGTAATTGTTGTAATGGGAATCCAGGATAGAGACCCTCTTTGTACCCCTCCAAGAAGAAGTGGAGTGTAGTATTACTTTATCACAATAATTTTTAAATCTCTTCCTTTGTTTATAAGGTGGCTGGGATGGTAAGGCAAATTTCAGGGTTGAATTCAAGAGTGGTGGAGCAATTGAGTTTGCAGAGAAATTAAAACAAACGGCAGGGCAAGGTATTGCTTTTTCTTTTTCGCTCATTTTTCTGGGGGAAATAAGTATGCTTCGGCAAAATGCTTGAAGATATTGATTTGATTGTAAGATGAAAGTTAAATGTGCTACCATTTTATAGGAAATTAAAGTTGATAGAAATTAATGTATGTAAAATGTACACAGCTTAAATTAACATGAAATATCAAATATCTCTGAGAAATATCATCAGAAAATCTTTCTTACAGTTACCTCTTGATCTTTATGGAAAAGTTGTGTGATATTTTTGGGTCTGTTTTTGTTTGCAGCCAGAGCTGGTAGGGTTCCTGCACAACCGGTGCCTGCTGGTGGGTACTATCCACCCCCTCCCCTTGGTGGCTATTATTATGCACCATATGACACTGCATATGGTGTAGCACAACCTCCTCAAGCAGGTATAATTGCTATTTACTGTATATCCTATGAAGTTGTGAAGATCAGTTACATTGTTATCCTTTGTGTGTTTACCTATGCAAGACTGAACTGTTCACCATCTTTTCTCTGTTCTGTTGTAATGGTTTGTTATACTTAGCAAGAGACATCTGGTACAGGGCAAATAAGAGCTCTTTTTATTATCTGTGTAAACTCGTTTGTACTTCTGTAAAAGTGCTTCGTTGTAACCTATAAAACGTCCGAACCATGAGCATGGGCTTCATTCGGGTCTTTGAAAAACCCAAGTGTAAATAGCTATTACATCTTTCTTGGGATTGAATGGCTTGAAAGAAACTTCAGGTACTTTACTGTAATTCTACCTTTGACTTTTTTGGATATCTCGATTCGTTTCACATCGAAGTGCAAATATTTTCCCGGGAATATTTTTACGTTTGTTAGTTGTTATCTTCGTATTTTTGCATTACACAAATGCAGATCTAAGCAAAGTGCTTGAATGCAGCATAGGGCTCAAATCTTTAAAAAGGTGGGTGTGAAATTCTATTACATTTTTCTTTGAATTAAATGGCTAGAAAGGAACTTAGGGTACTTTGCTGTAAATCTGTCGTAAAATTTTTTTGATATCTAGAATATTTTTTAAAATGGCAGCATTTATTATATTTGAGGCTGTGACGTCATCAAAATTCTAAATCCTAAACCAGAAGAACGACAGACTTCTGCTTGCCACCATATTGTAGACCTTCGTAAACTATGGTTTTCTTAAAGATTGTATCATTTTTCCTCTATTGATTTAGGATTTACGGCAATTTCAATTTTTTCAAAATTTCCATGAATTCTTTCAAAAAAAATAAAAATGCCGCAATTTTGAAAATAATAAAGATATCAAAAAATTTCCACGACAGATTTACAGCAAAGTGCCTTAAGTTCCGTTCAAACCATTCAATTCAAAGAAAAATGTAATAGAATTTTACACCCACCTTTTTAAATATTTGAGCCCTATGCTCTTGAATGAATATGTTACAGAATTCAAGTGGTAAACATCTTCCTACTACTATTGGTCGCTTGTGATAATCGTTAATCGACCGTTTTTTATTTTTATTTTGTCTAGGTATGCAGCCAGCATATGCTGCTCCAAATCAGGTAAGGCGTTCAATAATTGTTTTATTTCTGAATTGCTTGGCGCATTAAGTAGAACCTGGAAGTGGACAAGTGATGTGCTCTCAATATACAGGCCCAATGAGACAAACATTCCTTGATTAAACCTTCTTATTATTTTGTACAGGGTCAAGGTGCTCCTCCTCCGTATCCTGGTACTGCACCTCCGCAGCAAGGATCTGAAAATGGTATGAATCTTGCTATGTTTTAATTAATGGTTTGTAGGTATTTTTGATAAATGGAACCAAATGGTTTTTCTTAAATTGAAAGGATCTTTGCAGAAGGGTTGTTCGACTGTCGGATAGAAAAAATGGGCGAATTATTGATGCAAAAAGGAGGCATAACATCAAGCTTCTAATATTTTCTACCATCTTTTGTTCATATGTTTAAAACAAACAAATACAGTATAAATAATTGTACTTTAAACAGAATTTTGTTTTGCAACACGCATACAAGAACATTGTTTGTGCATTTTTGTTTATATGAGCGGCGTTTCGAGAGATATTTCTTCCATCTTCAGGCTGTGGAACCGGATCCTTAGCTAGTGGAACTGATGATGTTGGTGCCTTTTATGTGCTCGCCTCTCGGTTTTACACGTGACATTTTTGTACTGAATTTAAGCCTGGCACTGAATTGACAACTTGAAACATTTTCAAACCATCTTTTGCTTATACCGGGTGAGTCAGAAAAACGTGGGGTGTTGCCAATTTTTCTTGATGGAGTTTACTTTGTAAATTCGTTTCTTTAAAGTTCATTGCATAGAAGAGAGGCTTACTTAGATATGAAAATTTGTTTGGTCGAAATCGGTCTTCCCTTTCCATAATTATGAGCGATTTTAGTAAAATGGTGTTTCGCAAGATCCCTAAAATAGGCCTCCAATTAGATTCATATTCATGCTAAACCATGACAAAGATACTGTTTCTCTACCAACAAATTTAAACAAAGCATGCATTGTGTTAGAATACAAAAGGAAAATTATTTTTATTTGTTTTGTGGCCCTATAGCTAATTGTCATTGCTAGGAAGCAGAAAGTTCTTATGCTAGCGACACTTTTCACCAAAATAGCTATATCACAAAATTGCAAATAGATAGAGAAAGAAATGGCCTATTTTAGCAAACTAAATTTCTATAACTAATTCAATCTTTCTTCTACAAAATAAACGTTCAACACACCCGATTTGGCTTGTTTTTCAACAAAATATGGCTTGTTAAACACTCCACGTTTTTTCTGACTCACCCGGTAGATGAATTGCAAAAACTGAAGGTGCCGGACGGAATGCGAGTAAAATTTTGAGTTATTCTAACTAGTTTGCTTCCTATGACAGTTTTATGCTAAGGGCAGTTGGTGTGCTCTTTTTTAAGTCTCAAGGCATCTATTTGACGTGACGTTAACGAAGGAATGCCGTTTGAAACATATTGAATTTAATTGTGTTACATGAAGGGTTGACTTGATAAAGTTTCAGTTCCATCCATTCTCAGTCATTTCTGACACTTTCGGCGCTGACTGTTGTAAGATCGAACCGAATTGAGAACATGACCATTTCAAAACACCCCCGAAAACTGGTAACAGTTTTGATATGCCTTCGACGCATAATATCTAACTTTTAAAAATCTGTGTGCAAATCCTGTGAATTTATGCGGGACCTCCAATCGCTAATAAAAACAAACAATTAAAATAATGTAACTTGTACTTCAAACAGAGTGTGATATTTCACGACGTTTCAAGGCAAGCCCGTTATCAAATGATTGATTTACTGAGCTTGTTGTACAACATGCATACTAAAAGAATGTACCTCCAATCTCTGTTGTAGATAAAGCAAGGGAGGCTTACAGCAGTGGCCAAAATGTTTACGTACCAACGCAATATGTAAGTATTTCCATTTACCATAGGGTAGGGTGGTGGTAGACTGATGATATGAGTCAAAGTTTTGCTCGATTATTATTTATTGTTACAGTCATATTCCGCTAAAACTTGGACTCATAATCATTCATACATTATTGAAGCTTAGTTGAAGCGGAATGGGTATTGTATGTGGGGTATGGTTGGGGGGAATGGAGCGAAAACAAGGACTCGTGTAATAAGTCTAGGGTGGTGAGGGGTAAATGGATAATGTGAGGTCGAATTTGTGTGTGTTCATGAAGTAACAACTATCTATGTGCTGATCACACGAACCATCTAGCATCAGGAGACTAGTTGGGTTGCGTGTTCAAAAACCCCTTTATACCCCATTCACACTTGCAAGTTAAACCGGCTTAAACTAAACCAGGTTATGGAATGGGGCCTTCTAATTGTCAATCCAACAAATCGAATTCATTTGTTTGGTTGAAATTTTTTAACCTGGTTTTGATAAAGCTGGTTTAACTGTGTCACTGTGAATGCGGTATTAGTTTAACCTGACGTAAGAAGTTTCTTCCCTCATGCCCATTAAGACATTTTTTACTGGTGGGGAATCTATTGAAAGGGCATCTTAAGATAGCTCTAAAAGGCATTTTAAAAAGTCGATGGAAACAGCTTTATGAATCTGTTTTAACATGCCATAGATCAAGTCTCTGTTGCCTTAGTTGTCCTTTAAAGTAACGCCACCAGTTTAGGTCTCACTCTTCATAATGTTTTTTTTAAGCAAATTAATTATCTAGTACCAAGTTAGCATCAAAGCAAACGAGATGACAAATCTGATAAAAAAATTGATACAAAGCGGTGCTATAATAATGCTGATTTTATTACGTCTTTTATCAAACCTGTCTTCAATCTACATTTATTTATCATCTTCTGAAAAGATTTTTTGACAGAAAAGGGCACCTCACTGGTGGGGAAATGGGCATGACTGGTGGGGACACTGAAGGGGCTGGTGGGGAATCTCCCCACCACTTTGTATGTTAAAAGATGCCTTGTGCCCAGCTGACGATGTGATTTTTCATTTTTTGCAGGAAACGCCACCACCATATGCTCCTGGCTATAACAATGACAAGAAGACTCAATAATTGCCAATTAAAGAAAGACTAATGAATGTAACACAATCAAGTATAAGTCTATAAGTCGTAGGTCTGTACTTTTGTCGAATAAACTATTCCAGCTTCAATTTTTTTGAAATGCATCGGGGATGAATTTCCGTGTCATAAACTCTACACCTGAATTAGAAATCTGCATGTAAAAACTCTAATTTTTTGTGCTTTGCTTGCCAATCGGTCTTAATTCTAAATTGGCTCAAAAGCGCCCTCTTAAGCTTCATAAGGAGTCCAGGAATCGTTTTATGTTGATCACAAATTTTTCAAATAATAGGGAATAAATAATTTTATGCTGCAGCTCCCAATGTTTAAAAATATTTTATAACTGTGTTACTGATTATTTGAAACTTGTATATTGCTTTGGGAATCATCCACTAATAAATGAAGTTAATTTTCTTGTAATATTTAAAGCTTATATATTTAGAGGGAAGAAACCCTCTTAAAACCTTGTATATGTGATTAGAATGTGTTTTAATTTGGTTGTGGGTGAGTATCTGAACGAAGCATGATTATGTGGTCAATGCGTATATCTCATCCAAACTTTGACGCGTGTTCTTTTTTCTTCTTCTTTATTTCTGCTTATCATCTGAAGATAGTTTTAGGACACCGAGAAGCTAATCTTATCGGAGCAGTGTCCTGGTCCTTCTTCTCTATGTGACCACACCTCGTGATTCATATAGCCTGGAATAACAGAGAGTTGGCGACTCTTTGTGGCAGGTTTGACAGGGCAGGGACTCGAACCACCAACCTTCAGATTGGTAGTTAAAGACAAATGACGGAGATATAAGGCGACTTAAATCAGGGGCCTGGGCAATCCAAATATAGCCTATTGTATTCCATTGTATTTGATGACCTCAAGAGATTATCAAATCAACTGGACAATGAGGGCACTCAGACATCTTTTGTTCTATTTTTAAACCAGGCGCTATATATCCGTCATTTGTCTTTAAGCGCACTACCACTGAGCCATCCCGTTAGTTATGAGCCAGCGTTCAGGAAACCTCTTATCCTGTGCTGAGTGACTGTCCAAAAGTCTAGATTGGAAATTTGGAGGACTGGCTTGAACAAAGGTTAATCCTTTTGCTCAACTGTATCATCTGCAACTGGTCACACAAATCATAAGATAAGATACTAACCAAATTTGAAATTAGCCAATCAGAAGTCCTCTTGGAAGATTTTGCTTGAACAAGGAAGAATGTGGCAGGGGATAATTGCAGTCTTCTGTCCTTTGAAAACCATAGCAGCAAAAACATGTGGCCTTATTTTTACAGCTAAAAGACTGAAAGCATTTTCTGTCGCATGTTCTCGTCTTTCTACTGTGATTTGAAGAATAAAAGCTCTTGACAAGTAAAAATTTCATTGAGCCATTATTTGTAAAACATTTACATCTGACACTGGTCACAGAAAATCGTCAGATAAGATACGAAAAAGAAATGAGCATAAATACAGTGCATTGATTTGAAATTAACCAATCAGAAGAGAACCCACTCAAGTTTCAATGGAAAAGAAATGGAGGAAAGAAAGATCCCTGCAGGAACGAATGTACCGACCTCTGACCCAAGTCGAGGCCATGTGCAAGGTGTGCAGCAGAACAAAGATGGAGGATTGTAGTTGCAGATGCAAGAAAATTTCTTCCAGAAAACATGAATCATTTATAGCTTTTTAAAGACTATTCATTGAATTTTACATCAAACAGAAGATGGTCAATGGAATAAGCTTCCTTGCATGGCTTGAGCAACCTCGACAAATCGTCCTAACATGCTTGTTTTTCGTCTTTTTGTGCGGGTTGATAACAAGATTTTCAAGACGTCGAAGAAAGCAAGGCATTCGGGTTAGAGACCCAAAGAAAGGACATGCATGGCAGCACAGTGATTTTCTTGGCAAGCCGACTTATTGTTCTGTTTGTGAGGCATCTTGTGTTCGTGGTTGTTACTGTGAAACATGTTGGATCTGCGTTCATGATGAGTGTGAAGAGACTGCAAATGACAAGGTTGCATGCAAAGCAACAAGTTCTCCAAGGTCCGCAGTTTCAAAGTTTGTTTTACCTCTTTCAACCGACAAATTTTGGTGCATCCTTAGGACAAACACAGCTTTGCTTTTTGTAACTCCGCGACCATTCTCGTCGTTGCATTTCAGAATTAGCACAGTTTGAAACCAGACTGGAAAGTTGTGTGTGTGCAAGCTGAGATGGCCTGACCTGAGTACGATTTGCACCAAAAATTCTATAGTTTGCTGTTGAAAACAATAGGTTAATGATGTAATCTTTCGTTTTAATATTGGTGATTTCCCAGGCAGTACTAAAAACCACAAGAATTCATGGGTGTTCGTGCAGTTGCCTCGTACACCTCCTTGTACCCGCTCTGCAATCTTTCCAATCTAGGCTCAAACATTGTCTCTGGCAATACCATTATTTAATTTGTGACATTGTTGATTGTAATTCATTGTTTCCCTAATATAAAGCGAAGCAAGATAGCTACACATGCCAAAAAATGCATGGATCATAGAAGCATGTTGCTGTCCCAGGGGGGTTCTTGGTATTTCCACAGGTATGCTCACTTAGCAGATTTTATTTCTACCTCAAAAAGATAATGTCCTATAAAATTTCTATCCCAAAAAGTATAACAGGAAGATTGTCAGACTAAAAAATACACTGATGTCAATTTTCTTGAGCCAAAAAAGAATGAATCCATATTTTAGAACCCCAAAAAACCAAATGCCTATATTTCAGACCTACTGTAAAATAACACAAAATCTCTTTTATCATTTGTATGAGTGTTCCTCTGAGCTTACTGTATCAGTGCAACAACTGCACCCATAAAGTTTATATACTGGGCTGAGGGAAGTTCCTCGTTATCAGCACACCCCTTTTACGTCTCCAGGCATGACAAATTTTCAGCCAGAATTCTTGCCCAAAAGTTTCTTTTCCAAAATCTAAACATTCTTTATGCCTAGCCAACTTATGCAATGGAGAAATTTTCAATGGTTGGAAGAATCTATCAGCTTATTTCAGTTAAAATTGATTATTTCATTTGTTGATGATCATGTCTATTTTCCTTCAGGGGAAAGTTGATGTATCATCACTGGGTAAGAGGAAATATACCCCTTTGCAGCAAATGTGACATTTGCAATGAACCATGTGGAACAGAGCCAAGACTGTCAGACTATCAATGCATGTGGTGTCATAGAACGGTGCATGAAAAATTCTGTTACTGCAGGCAAGACCATGAATGTGATTTTGGAAAGATGAGAGAGCTCGTTATTCCGCCATATAGCATCACACTGAAGACTGTTGGATGGAGAGGGGAACGAAAAGTTGTTGTAAAAGATGTCATAAAGCCTGTGTTTGATAAATGGAAGCCTTTGCTGGTATTTTCTAACCCAAAGAGTGGTGGCAATGAGGGAACTAATTTGTTGAAAGCTTTTAGAGGTCTGCTGAATCCTGCACAGGTGAGATAAATAAGATAAGTAGGGGTGAAACTGAAGAAAGTCACTGGGGATGCAGACCCCTAATTTGCTGACAAAAATGGGTGTTCCTCTGGTTTAGTTTTTGACAATAATACAATGTAGTCAACTTTGCCAACAAATTTGCCAACAAACCAAACATTTGGGGGTGTGGTACCCCCATACTCCCTTTGGCAATGCCCCTTTTTTTTTTTTTTTTTTTTTTTTT
>REGM01000244.1:223436-252738 GCA_004194415.1 Aurelia aurita | reverse complement strand
CCCCCCCCCCCCCCCGGTGTGAGAGGCCCTTTGAATGGGAGGCGGAGTGGAACTCACTCCGGTTTGAGTGAAAACGTGCAAAATTTTGCAATGGAATACATGACATTTCAAACCGGTAGTGGAGTGAGTTTCACTCGCTTTCCTCATGTGAATACTGCAAGGGCTCACTCCAGAGAGACGGGAAACTCAGCTGGTTTGAGTTCAACCCCGGGGTAGAAATTGTCATGTAAAAGGCCTCTAAGAAATTTTTACCTTGGGAAGTGATAACTTATCGCCAAGTTGCTGCAAAATCAAACGCAGACAAATCTCGGTTATCACAGGTAAGGATCTTATGCGGATGGTTGCGTACTTATAGCCGGATAGTGTGCGTGTGTCTTCTTATTTTAAATCGAAATAATGTTTTAGCTACAATATAGTGACTGGTCGAATTCAATTACTTGCAAGTACAAATTAATAGAAATTTTTTATATGCAGTATCAATAAAATCAGTTTTGAAGGCATACATTGCATCTGAAGGTGGCCCCATCCCGTTTTTTAGTTAGTTTTTTTAGTGGGCCAGATTTTCTGCTGAATTTATTTCATCTGGCAAACGCTTCCAAATCTGCGGTCCAAGAGACCTGCGACTATTGGAACCGAAAGTTGTTTGGTTGTGCCTACAGTGCTGCAAATCATTTGGACGACGTGAAGGTCGATTGGAGGTTCTTGTTTGGAGAATATTTTGCATGAATTCAGGATTTAGCCAGTTTGCAGTTTTTAAGATCACCATACAGAGGTTATGTACACACTTAAAAACCATTGCTTTTTGTCTCCGAACTATTCCTCGATAATTTGCCATACGGGACTTTAAATTATTGGCATAGCTGATGCATCGAGAAGACTAACAATCGAATTCCTAGCCTCACTGCAGAAGACCCTCAACTTACGCTCATCTAATTGAATTGAATTGCTGTTGTTGTTGTCGCTGCAGTAGTTGTAGCGATATCAGTTCAGTCAAAAGACCGAAACTACGACATGTGTTGAGTATATCGGATTCCTTTAAGTTTCTGGTAATGCGTAAGAAACTTTAAATTGTTGTATTGTTACTGTAAAAACTAAAAGTAGAATTATTGCGTAGTGCATTTTGCTTTTTTTCCAAGAAGATTGTAACATATTGACAGTACAAAATTGATTTTTTGTTGAGGTATTTGATTGAATTATTTTCGAATTATTTGTGGAACTAATTTAGTCAGATTCACAAATCTGAAGTGAATTGCTCCAAGAAGCTGAAGATTCACGTAACACTATCATTTGTATTTCTTTCTGGCTTTTTTTTCTTGTTGTGAAATCGAGATGTTTTAATGAATTAAGCATTTTAAATTTTGAAGCTTTAAAATTTGAAGGAAGAAGACAAGACAGCCTTTCTTTGGGTACATTTTAGAAGCTTTCTGAATATAAGTAGCATTTCTGAATGCAGTTAGGCGTTAGGTTTAGCAAACTTTGTCGAACCTGTGATCAAAAACAAAATGTTCGGCAGACTTTGCAGAGGTTCGAAATTCCTCCCTATGAATTTTCAATATCCCGGTTTATTTAGACCCCGTTTACACTGTACCGGTATAACTTTGGGTCCGTAGCAAAAGTGTAACGGATCGGCCTTCCGTTTACAATAACACAACACGCAACACTTTTGCTCCTTGTATCCACTCTATAGAATAATTTTGCTGTGGATTAGCGCTCTTGAACCGTAATAACTTTGGAACGGATCAAAACTGTACCGGTACAAAGTCGATGTGGTTTTAGTGCGATGTGTTCTCGGTTTCTGCTACGGTACCGGTTCTAGAATCACAAAGAATACAAATCCAAACCCGGAACATTGCTGCGTTTGAAATGGTGCAGCCTCGTTTCAAGTTATAATTCGCACAGCTGAGGCCATAACATAAGGGCGCATTCGCAACATCAAAATCAGAAAATTTATATTGGCGGGAAATCAAGAAATCAAGAAATCAACTTCTCTCAACAATCTGTTCATCAGCTGCAGCCTGATTATTGTGTAAACAAGCAAGAAATCATCCACAACTATCATGGCTAGTGACAGAACTCGATATAACAGTCCGCTTACGGGAAGATATGCAAGCAGTGAGATGGCCTACAATTTTTCTGAGGAGAAGAAATTTACCACGTGGAGAAAATTATGGATTGTACTTGCAAAGGCAGAGAAGGTATAGACCAGGGCTGTTTCAGATCCAAGAAAGATTCATTCATTGCTTCTTAGTGATTATTTAAAAAGAACTTGACAGTATTTCATCTTATCGAAACCAACAGTTCAGAAGGCCAGACTGGAAAGTATGGCACTTCATCTTCCCGAGATGAATATGTGTGTGCGCAGGTGCGTGCGAGCTCCCAATAAACATACACCACTAATAATCTCTTTTTCTCCATTGTTTTTACACATTTCTTTTGAAATTTCAGGTGGTGTGCCGTTGCAACTTTCATTTGGAAATCTCAAGTGCGCTTATGCCATGCTCTCCAGATCGACTCTGGAAAGTGTGGCATAGATGCACCCAAGATTTCCAAACAAATATCATAATGTTGCACCTGAAATTTCAAAAGAAGTTTGTCAACAATGGGAAAAACAATAAATTATTATATAGGTGCAATTATTGTTCTCTTGGAGTTTGTTCGCACCTGCACCTATTGTTCTCTTTACAGCCTAAAGCTTTGTCCCACCCAAGATCTTGCACACAAAAAGTACAGACTTTCTGGTCTGGCTCTACATCTCAGCATAAAGTGCTAAATTTTCCATAAAGTCTGAAAATTGCACACTAAAGAAATCTGATGCAATTTTGTCTAAAACAATTTGGAACAAAACGTGAAAGTTTGCAACTTGACCCCCCTAGCTACCTGCACTCTAGCATTTCCCAGACTGAAAAGTTTACCTTTCACGGGGAACACATTCCCCGCCCATTCTTTATGACAACAATATCCTATTGTTTCCAAACAAAAGAATCAACCCAAATTTCCCGTGCAGAAATAAACTTTACAATCTGGAGCATTTCAACTTCACGCAAGTCTTGATTTATCGTCACAAAAATCTTACTCGCTGGTGCCAAATAGATGTCCCCCATTTGTTAAATTTCGGAAAATTGTCCCACCCCATTCAGGTAAAATCAATTAAAAGCTGCTTAAAATGATACTTTCATGTTGAAATATCTACTCCCCCAATTAATTAAGACCCCTTGCTTATTGAGTGTTCACATTATTCCCCACCCCCCCCTCCCATTATTAAGACCACCCCTTCTATTTGGCATGGAGAGAAGGTATTCAAGCACCTTATTTCAGATGAAATAATTTTGAACAATTTCTGCTCTGTTCCTCTTGTAAAGACAATCGCAGATGGCACCAAGTATTTCCAACTTTTTTTTATTGTTTAGGAACTTGGCTTATCAATCACAGATGAGCAAATAAAAGAAATGGAGGACAATATATCTAATATTGATTATGAGGTTGCTGCAAAAGAGGAAAAGATAAGAAGGCATGATGTCATGGCTCATGTTCATGCGTTTGGCGTTTGTTGCCCAAAAGCAGCAGCCATTATTCATCTTGGTGCAACTTCTTGTTTTGTTGGTGATAATACTGTGAGTTATTTTATCAATTTGCAAAATTCTGTCATATTGTCCGCAAGAATGTTGTCACAATTAATTTCCATAAAATTGTTAAAGAGATGTAGTAGAAGGTTTTAGCGCCAATCCAATTGCAAGGAATATACTGGGTATCCCAAAAAAGTGCTCCTGTTTGAAAAATCACCAAAACTCGATTATCAAACCTATCATAAAACTTTTGATTGTCTTTTTGAGATCCTTAACCAATTTAACTTGTTTTGTTTGTCTTTCAGGATCTTATTGTATTGAGAGATGGATTGGAAATTCTCCTTCCTAAGGTATTGCAGTTTTTGTTACTATTTCGTTTTATATAACTGGAGAAATTTCTGTATTTTGTTGTTGGTACAACTGGCTTGTGATAGCTCTTTGAAAATTTCACACATAACTGATCTCATTCATTGTTTACCATCATACTTTTAGACTTTCCTTATTATATGGTATGTCTTATGTTAGATTTTGGTCAAAAAATGTTGTTTTTTATTTTTACAGCTTGCAAGATGCATTGACAGACTTTCAAAATTTGCAGAAGAACAAAAAGATTTGCCTTGCCTAGGATACACCCACTTTCAGTAAGTCTGCAAGTTTTTGATCTTTCAAACCTTGCTGGTTTGATTTGAATGCCTGTTTCTGAAAAGCTATTTAATCTTACAATAAATGCAAAATCTTTGCAAAATTTGACCATGTGTCCATTCCCGCTGTGAATAGCACAATGCATCTTGTTTAGTTTATCTGTTAAGTGTATTTTAGATTTTATTGTGTATCAAAAAATGCAAAATCTAAAAAAACGAGTAAGTTTTGGATGAACAAGTTTCAGAAATTTTTTCACGGAATTTCGGTCATTTTTACAAACATTCTAGATGACTACAAAAAGCAATGTATTTTGCAGTTTACGTTGCTTGTTTTATGCTAAAAATGTCACAAGTGTACAGTTTGAGCTTTATTTCAAGTTTTCAAATGGTCACTCATCAGAAAATTCCACTGAATAATTATTGTTGAAGATGATGAGAAAGATTGATTTATTTGAAAAATACTACTGTATGTTATTTCACAATTAAGTATCTCAACATATTCCTCTTCACAGCAAAATGTTTCGCAAACAAGATATAACATTTTTATACATTAAAAAGCTTTCGTGTAATTTTTCCGTACCGCAAAAATTTCAGACAGCAAATATTGTGGAGCACAAACATTTCAGGCTGTAAAATTGTTGAACATTTGAAATGTCCGAAAATATTAGCAGCTAAAATGTCTGCGTTTAATACATCAAAAGCTTGATTTGAAGCAAAAGCTGTTTATTCTGAAGTATGATATAGTAACTTAAATGTGATGTCAATATATTTTCATGACAGGCCTGCTCAGCTCACAACAGTTGGAAAACGAGCTTGTCTTTGGATATCAGATCTACTGATGGATCTTCACAATATTTCAAGGGCAAAAGATGATTTGAAATTCAGAGGAGCGAAAGGGACAACAGGGACACAAGCTAGTTTTCTGGCATTATTTAATGGCAATCATGAGAAGGTTTGTTGTGTTTTAGTTTTGTTTAACAGATTTCTAATAAATCTTCAAGTAATTCAGAGCTTGAATTTCACGTTGGTCAGAGAAAATTTCTTAACTAAGACTACGTTCACACGATGCCAGCACATTTTGAAAATGGTGAAAAATGTGACGGTAGCAAAATTTTTGCTAGCGTTCACACGATACCGGTACAATTTGAAAACGGTAGGAAATTTGACGGTAACAAACTTGTTGCAGTCTCCCCAAGAATTTAATGACAAAGAAATGTACCTACACCTCAAGAATCGATCAGCCTCGTTTTGAAAGCGTTNAAAAGCTTGATTTGAAGCAAAAGCTGTTTATTCTGAAGTATGATATGGGAACTTAAATGTGATGTTAATATATTTTCATGACAGGCCTGCTCAGCTCACAACAGTTGGAAAACGAGCTTGTCTTTGGATATCAGATCTACTGATGGATCTTCACAATATTTCAAGGGCAAAAGATGATTTGAAATTCAGAGGAGCGAAAGGGACAACAGGGACACAAGCTAGTTTTCTGGCATTATTTAATGGCAATCATGAGAAGGTTTGTTGTGTTCTGGTTTTGTTTAACAGATTTCTAATAAATCTTCAAGTAATTCAGAGCTTGAATTTCACGTTGGTCAGAGAAAATTTCTTAACTAAGACTACGTTCACACGATGCCGGCACATTTTGAAAATGGTGAAAAATGTGACGGTAGCAAAATTTTAGCTAGCATTCACACGATACCGGTACAATTTGAAAACGGTAGGAAATTTGACGGTAACAATCTTGTTGCAGTCTCCCCAAGAATTTGATGACAAAGAAATGTACCTACACCTCAAGAATCGATCAGCCTCGTTTTGAAAGCGTTGAAAAATGTTCCGTTTTCATCGTTTTCAAGTGTTCACACGATGCCGTTTTCAAAATGTGCCAGTTAGAGTTCCGTTTTCAAAATATACCATTTTCAAAATCTGCCGGCAAAAAATGTGCCGTTATCGTGTGAGTGTAAAATCCGTCACATTTTTCAACGTTTTCAAATTGTGCCGGTATTGTGTGAACGCAGTCTAAGTTACAAATATTTTATAAGAAACTACCGGGTGTCCCAAAAAAGTACTCCCGTTTCAACCATCATCAAAAAATTGCATGTTGAAAAGTCATATTTTGAGCTATACTTTTTAATCAACATAGTGAATCTTGCCTAAGAGCCAAAATTTCGCAATGTTTCATTATCTTCCTAGTCGTGTACGTTTCTTTCTTTCATTTATGGCCAAATTAGAAGCTTAATATACAAAAAGAAATTAATCTGGTAATCATCAGTGCTTTTTGCAGTATGCTTCAAAACCAGGCAGCCCTAAAATGAACTGAACTTGCTAATTTTAAAACGAATCACAAGATTAGCTATACTGGCAAAAATAATTTAGTCTTTGATCTACTTGCCAAAAAATGAAATTTGAAGATCGGCCATTTAATCAAATTTTGTTGATTTTTCAAACAGGAGTCCTTTTTTGGGATACCCGATATGATCAGACCTTGGTACTGAAATATTTGTTATTTATCATCGAGAATTATATTATTATTTAAAGATTATTAATTTCAGGGCACTGACAAAATTCTTAACCTAATTTCTTGATCGTTCGAAGAGTAGAAATATCAAACTGTCACGCAGAGAAAACAAAACAGACTCTATTGCAACGCCTCTAAGTCGTTGCATCTATGCTTCCGCTCTTCCTGCACCCAGAGAAAAGTCCACATCTGCAATTACGATCCCGCTCCTATCATCATGTTGTGTTAGTTAAAGATGAGGACAACACGAGAGAACACGCCCAGTTCAAACACGTGTAACTAACTGAATTTAATGATGACAACAACAACCATATCTACGGCATAATAATAATAATCTTAATACAACAAAACTTTTGTGGAAAACTTATCTGTAGTGATTGTAGAAACTACGACATGATTTGGCAAAATTTTCATCATGAAAATTTAAACGTTTTATTACTTTAAATCTCTCAATTGGTTTTCTTATTTTTGGTGCCGAAAGTATAGTTGTAGTTTCTAGGGAAGTGCTTCATGTATGCAACTTCTAAGGTCCTGAAATGTACTTATAAGATCCCATAGGCGACACTACAGTATACTGCTGAATAGACACTGTGTCTGCATACACAGTGTCTATTCAGCAGTATACTGTAGTGTCGCCTATGTGATCTTATACGTACATTTCAGGACCTTGGGAGTTGCATACATGAAGCCTTTGCCAGTTTCTACAATCACTACAGATCAGTTTCTCGACATATAAAACAATATTTGGTGCAATAAAGGATTCTTATATTAGATGCAGTCGATATTACTCGAGAATAGGAAATTATCGAAATTTTGTGATAAAATGCCATTAACTTATATAATCTTCTTTTTGCTTCCAAACGCTNGACACTACAGTATACTGCTGAATAGACACTGTGTCTGCATACACAGTGTCTATTCAGCAGTATACTGTAGTGTCGCCTATGTGATCTTATACGTACATTTCAGGACCTTGGGAGTTGCATACATGAAGCCTTTGCCAGTTTCTACAATCACTACAGATCAGTTTCTCGACATATAAAACAATATTTGGTGCAATAAAGGATTCTTATATTAGATGCAGTCGATATTACTCGAGAATAGGAAATTATCGAAATTTTGTGATAAAATGCCATTAACTTATATAATCTTCTTTTTGCTTCCAAACGCTTCCAAATGTAGTGCTAGCATTTCTTAATGTTCTGGCCAATGGAAAATTGTTTCTTATCAGCGTATTACTTATAAAAAGAAGTGTCCAATCGGATACACACAGAGTGAGAAGTCAACAAGTGGTACAAAACTTGCAGATGACAATTGTCCGATGAGGATAATTTTGTCAAAGCTTGCAAATCCCAAGAAAAAAAGCACGAATACAAACAGCACACTTGATCGAAATTAGCCAATCAGAAGCCCAGTCTTATAGCTTTCAATTCAATCGGAATTTTCCATCTTCGATATGAATTCATTCAATGAATAATGAGTAAATTTGGTTTGCAGGTGGAGAAATTGGACGAAAGAGTCACAGAAATGGCAGGCTTCAAATTAGCGTATTCAATTACTGGACAAACGTATAGTCGTAAAGTCGATCTGAATGTTTTATCAGCACTTGGAGGTCTGGGAGCAACCATCCACAAGGTAACGGTTATTTTAAAAGCTGGGGGGGGGGGCTATCTCAGTATTTTGGAGGTACGGGGATGTGCCATTTTGTAGATGTACTTTTCCAAAAATAGCGGAATTATTGGTATCATTTTCAGACATTTTACAGAATTATGGGTGCTGCTGTTCTTGTGAAATTTGTGCAAGATTGCAAGAATGGTGATGTCGTTTCTGACTGCTGCATATGTTTCCTGGCATATAAATCAACATTTGACAAAAAGAAGAGTTCAGCTTGGCTTAAAACATAAATTGCAATATCCATTACTTAATGATAAGGCTTCCACGACATCTTTGCCATAATATCCTTAAATCTAACTTTTAAAAGTTTCTTAGTGCTTGTTCGACGTTTTAGGCCATTTTCACGAATTTTTAAGTAACGGATTTTTCGTAAATTTAATTTTACATATATTTCCAATGCTAACAAAAATAGAACGAAAATCACAAAAAATACTTCAGCCTTTCGTCTATCAACCAAACTTTGATTCATTCCATTTTATCAAGTGTTCTCCGTATAATGAATTTTTTTAAACGTGTGAAGTTCTTTTTGGCTCGTTCTCTCCATCCTTTTGCACAGTTTATTTCTTATCATTATCACAATTCAGATATGCACAGACATTCGCTTACTCGCCAGCATGAAAGAAGTAGAAGAACCTTTCGAAAAGAACCAAATCGGCTCCAGTGCTATGGCATATAAACGAAATCCTATGAGAAGTGAACGATGTTGTGGATTATCGAGGCATTTGATGGCTTTAGTGGCAGATGCGCAGCATACTGCTGCTACGCAGTGGATGGAGAGGACTTTAGATGACAGTTCGAACAGGTATTGCCACCGTTCTTGACTTGTTTTGGGGGCATATAGGCGTCAAATTTTAAAAAAAGATTGCAAATGGTTGATGCATCTTCTGTTTGATTTTATGTTGTGCTTGCTTTACGACGTAAGGAAGCAGATTTTTTTTCAAGTAGTTGCATCATAGACTGGACAAATTTTTTTGCTGATTTTGAGCTTTCTTAAAACTGTTTCATCTGCAATACAATTGAGGGTGTATTTTGAAATTGTCTTCACAGATGCAACAATAAATTCAATGTTTTCAAATAACGTTGCTTCTTTAGTTTTGCCAATTCATCAAATAGAAGCTTGAGACTTCGAACAAGAATTCTGAATTAAATTTCACATTTTTTTGCAGGAGAATATCGTTACCTGAATCATTTCTGACTGCTGATGTCATCTTAAATACGTTACAAAACATATCCGAAGGCCTGGTTGTGTACCCAAAAGTAATTGAAAGACACGTGAATCAAGAACTTCCGTTTATGGCAACAGAGAATATTATTATGGCAATGGTGAAAGCTGGTGGTGATAGACAGGTAACACAAAAATAATTTATCTTTTTTATTTTTAATAAAAATTTACAAGACATAGTACTTATTACCATAACAAGGACAAATTTTGTAACAATGGCATCAGTTGCTTTGAATAACACGCCAATTCAAAGCGATTCGCGCTCGAAGACAAAGAGAATTCTCTCCAGCAGCAAATCAAAACAAACGAGGCCGCAAAAGATGCCCTGAAACCAGTATGGCTAACTGTTTCATTGTGCACGCAAAACAGGGTTGTTGAGAGACATCAAGAGTATGCATCGAAAGAAGAAGGATCAGTGCAAATATCTGCCTTGCGGATGCTATTTATCTGGATTTTGACGCTGAGTAGTTAGCTTTACAATTCTCGTATATTCAAGGAATAAATAAAACATTTATTGCTCAGCTGCTGAATTAGATCAATAAAATCCGCGAGGCATATATCTAGGTTTATCCAGTTAGGTTTATTGATTTATCCTTCTTCTTTCGATATATACTCATGACTTCTCTTAATGAATCAAAACTGAATCAAAACTGAATCAATTAATGAATCATTAGAAAGAAAATAAATTGTGCTTTCAGAAGGTATACGTCAAGTTAATTCAAATTCTCTTTTTTTGAAAAAGTTCGACTAAGGGACGGGTCATTTATTCTTGCTGGGGAGGGGGTGGAAGACATTTTCAAATATTTGATGGAATTTTCTTCCCCCTCTCTGATATACCTGAAAATTTTGGTTCCCCCTCTAAAATTGCAGAAACTATTTTCATTTCCCCTCCCAATTCCCGTATACATGGTGAAAATGCCACCATACTGTCATGATTTCAATTGAATGGAGATTTACATCGTCACAGCTGTAAGTACATCAGCAAGAAATGCCATTTCAAATGAGATGAGAAAAATGTTAGAAATGAACAGAGTTGTACTTAAACTGAAGAACTATGTTTTTTAGAAATTAACAGGATATACCTCAAACTATTTTCATACCCCCTCCTTAAAATGTGCTTTATTTTTCGTCCCCCCTCTCTTTGATTAGGTAAATTTTTAGTCCCCCCTCCCAGATTTCTTCCACCCCCTCCCCGGGAGGAAATGATGACCGGTCCCTAAAGTTGGTTATGCGTCTGAAAATAGTCTATATATAAAAAATTGGTCATACTTACTGAAATCCCAGTTAAATGATAAATGATGAAATTAATGTATCCAAACTGCGTATCATTACAAAGAAGATTCAGTGTGCTTTCAGAAGATATGCATCAAATTAATTCAAATACTATTATTTTCTGCGAAATTTCAACTAAAGTGGGTTGTGTCTTTTTTTAGGACAGTGTGATGGAAGCGGTGTCTACAAAATGTATATTGTCTATTTCATTAAAATGTTGTTTTTCTTAGATATGCCATGAAGAGATACGACAATTGTCGCAGATCGCAGCTGCCGAAGTGAAAGAGAAAGGTCGAGATAACAACCTTGTGGAGCTTATCAAACAATCGACTTATTTCACTTCAGTTCATAAAGATCTTGATAAACTTTTGGATGCAAGCAGTTTTATAGGACGAGCACCCCAGCAGGTAAATTATATTTATTTATCCAGTACTCTCCTATCCAAGATCAGTATATTGTTTTGAATACGAATCAAAACTACTTCAAATCGGTACGGACTAATAGCAGTTACTTGAAAATTCCGAGTGAGAAAATGAACAATGTCAGAAAAGAATGTACACTGTCATGCACCACTTAAATTATGATGAAAAATCGCAAAATTGGGACTGATTTTTGGAATCATTGGGGAGGAAAAATGTACTTTCGTATTATTTGTCTTTGTGATGAGATTTTTATGCCCTTTTTCGGGCATTTCGCAACCACAGAAGTCAAATTGGTCGAATTTGCCTGCAGCATATTTTCAGTGCTCATAAAAACCCGAGAAAAATCGTAAAGCTACTTCGATGTTTTGGCCATCAAACAGAATTCGATTCATTCAAATCCATTCAGTGAACTATAGCTACTACGAATTTTCAAACGCTTCGACTGTTTTTTGGCGCACCCGATAGCTTAGGTTCAGTCTGGTAAGCTTTTGAAAAACGCTACAGGTAATTTATACTTGCTTCAGCTCTTGTTCGTTTGTTTGCTAAATATTAAAAATCACGTGACCTGCGATCATCTGGACTCTTATTGGATGCATGGTAACTCATTGTCCGTTGCCATGCCACAACAAAGTGCCGCCAGAATGTTTAATGATACTGGAAAGCATTCTAAGTTCCTACAGCTACAGCAAAAATCGTTGTTAGAAAATGTCCTGGAGTGCCGGAGCATTGCTCCAAGGAAATAATAATTTTTATCCACTGTAAGACAAGTTATCTTATTATGTGAGAAACCTACTGGATGAGTAAAAAATATAGTCCTTTGCCAGGGGTCAAATCTTTAAAATTTTTAAAANTGTTCGTTTGTTTGCTAAATATTAAAAATCACGTGACCTGCGATCATCTGGACTCTTATTGGATGCATGGTAACTCATTGTCCGTTGCCATGCCACAACAAAGTGCCGCCAGAATGTTTAATGATACTGGAAAGCATTCTAAGTTCCTACAGCTACAGCAAAAATCGTTGTTAGAAAATGTCCTGGAGTGCCGGAG
Source organism: Aurelia aurita (assembly GCA_004194415.1). NCBI lineage: Eukaryota > Metazoa > Cnidaria > Scyphozoa > Semaeostomeae > Ulmaridae > Aurelia > Aurelia aurita. The sequence goes on along the minus strand of REGM01000244.1, from coordinate 240,382 downwards.
CATTGCTCCAAGGAAATAATAATTTTTATCCACTGTAAGACAAGTTATCTTATTATGTGAGAAACCTACTGGATGAGTAAAAAATATAGTCCTTTGCCAGGGGTCAAATCTTTAAAATTTTTAAAAAGGTGGTTGCAAAATTCTATTACATTTTTATTTGAATTAAATGGCTTGAAAGGAGCTTAAAGTACTGTGCTGTAAATCTGCCGTGGAAATTTTTTGATATCTTGATTATTTTCAAAATGGCGTCGTTTTTATTTTTGTTGAAAGAATCCATGGAAAATTTTGAAAAAATTAAAATCATCGTCAATCCTAAATCAATAGAGGAAAAATTATACAATTTTCAAGAAAACTAAAGTTTATGAGGGTCTACAATATCGTGGCAAGCAGAAATCTGTCGCTCTTCTGGTTTAGGATTTAGAACTTTGATGACGTCACAGCGTCAAATAAAATAAATGCCACAATTTTGAAAGTAATCAAGACATCAAACAATTTCTACGGCAGATTTACAGCAAAGTACCCTAAGTTCCTTTCAAGCCATTTAATTTGAAGAAAAATGGAATTCAATTTTACACCCGCCTTTTTAAAGATTTGAGCCCTATGCTGAAGATACAGCCAAGAAAAATCCTCCAAGTTTGAATCTTCGAATATTCAGCTTTAAAATGATGGTAATCGCATCAAAATCTTCAGAGAAGCTAAGCCATGCAAATGGGAGGGACACATTTGTATCATTTGTTGTCGATCCTGGTGGCTGTTTATGTTCGTTGCCACTGTTCATAAGCTAAGAAGTAGAGAAGATTTGATCAATATTTCCAGTCTTTCATCCAGCATGTTCAAAACAGCTCCGTAACAAAATTGTTGATAACTCTAGAACGAAATGAGCTATTTTAGCGCAATAAATTTTAACATCTATTTGGCCTTTTCACTATAGAAATGGCATATACCGGGTGAGTCAGATGAAAACAATCCCCGTTTGAAAGGTCACTGCTCCCTGGATATCCAAACAATATTGACAAATATATTATTTAATGGTTGACATGTTCAAATATAATTTAAAATTTACCTGACTGAAATCGGCCACTCCGTTCTGAAATTATGAGCGATTTTCTGGAGAAAACCCCTTCAAGAAACCTTCAAAATAGGCCTAAAATCACGAGCAAATTTTCCAAATATTTCTGCCTTACAGCAATGACTTGCACATGTTTTAGCACGTGCTATCCTCTCGGGAGGATGAAATTGCCAGGAATAATTTTGTTATGCTCCTAGGTATGGCACTTTCATCCTCCCGAAGGGATAACACATACTAAAGCATGTACAAGTCATTGCTATTAAAGCAGAAATATGACGGAAATTTGGTCGCGATTTTATGCCGTTTTTGAAGGTTTCCTGGAGAGGCTTTCTTGAGAAGATCCCTTATAATTTCAGAACGGAGAGGCCGATTTCAGTCAGGTAAAATTTAGAATTTATTCGAACATGTCCACTATTAACCAATATATTTACCAATATTATTGCCTCGATATCCAGTTAGCAGTGGCCTTTCAAACGGGGAATGTTCTTTTCTGACTCACCCGGTATTACGATGACATTAAAGGATTATTCTTAATTGTACAGTTTGTCAAAGGCCGATCCTTTTTTTTACTCACCCAGTAAATGAAAGGAGTTGTTATTTTAATGTGGTCTTCGTTTTGTACGAAATTTAGGCTTCTAGTTTCTTGAGAGTCTAACTTTTGAAAAGATTTCATCTTCAACAACCTTGAAGGCTCATGCATATTTCGATTCTCTTTTTATCACGTTTCTCGACCACAGTTATCATAATGCTAGCTTAGAGATCAAATTTTCTTTAAATTTTGTAAGACCGTGTAAAAAGTCAGAGTTTAATAGGTTTAATTTACTTTTTCTTGAAGGTAACTAAATTCATCGAGACTGAGGTGAAGCCAAAATTGAAACAATTTGAGAAAGACTTGGATACAACAGCTACAGTTAACGTATAACATTTATTGATTTAAAAAACGATAGTTGAAAACTTTTGACCATGATGTAGATTTTTGTATGGTTAAAGTTGGGAATGAATCAACATTTGTGATAGGTAGAGCATAGGCTTGGAATCAAATTTTTGAAAAACCTGGTGTAGATGTCACAGCCTCCTTTTGGGCCATGGGGACGAGGTTGGGTGTAGATGCCTATTACCTTTTTCTTTTGATTGAATGACATTGAATGACTTGAAAGGTACTTTATGCGCTTTGTTGTAATAGACTATAACGCTAAAGATGGCGGCCGCGCAAAGCATGCTGGCATAGTCAATGATGCTGGTAAAAAGCTCCCTGACGACCACCTAACAACATAAAAATTCTGGTCTGCCGTTTCGACTAGCTAGTTGTGATAAAGTTCAGAACAAGTAATCAATGTAAACAAATAGGACAACTTTGTAATTCGAACGCGAATCTTCCTTTATCTGCTTTGGAAAGGTTTCCTTTCGAACCATGTTGCATTCGATTTCAAAGTTGATTCGCATTCAAGCTAACTAGTCGAAACGGCAGACCAAAATATGTATGTCTTTAGGTGGTCGTCAGGGAGCTTTTTACCAGCATGGTTTGCAGCAAGACACAACAGAGTCATTGGAGCTGCCATTTTTAGCGTTATTGTCTATTCTACCGTGAAATTTTTTGATCTCTTGATTATCTTCAAAATTACAGCATTTCTTCTATTTCATCTCGTTTGAGATCGTGACGTCATCATAGTTCTAAATCGTCAAGGAAATGATCAGCAGACTTGTGATTACCACCATCTTATAGACCTTCTTAAAATGTTTTTTCGTGAAAATTCCACCAATTTTCCTCCATTAAATTGGAAGATACAATGGTTTAAATTTTGTCAAAAATTTGCTTGAACTCTATGAAAAAAGCAAAACGCTTTATCTTTGAAAATACTCAAGATATCAAAAAAATCCACGGTAGAATAGCTAAGGACCTACAGTTTCTTGAAAGCCATTTAATCCAAAGAATGATGTAATCGCCATGATCTTGAGCCTGTGCTGATAGGTAGGCCTATGAGTTATATTTTGAAATGAATTATACTTATACTTATACAATTTTTGCATAGGCTTAAAGCCTGTAGCAAAATCCTTCAGGGAATGCAAGGGTAAAAAGGGCAGTCTGTGGGTAACTTGTTATGGTAAAAACTAGAAAATTTGTTAGACAGACTTGGTTTCATATTTTCACGAGTAATTTTCATGCTAGAAATTGTATACTGAAGATTTCATGAAAAGGATGAAACAAGTTTCAAAGAACTATGGTTGATTTCCACTGTGTTTGTTTCTTTAACTTATTTACCTATTTACAGGTTTGTTCGTTTGTTTTATTTCAGCGTTGAAGAACGCTTGTCTCGATGAGTGTATCATTCATTGCAGAAAGCGTACCAGATTCTTCTAAACAAATGAATTTCAGGGATTTTCGGAGATTTTTCTGAAAAACGAAAGGATTTTGTGGAAAGGTGGAACGTAACTGCTTCATTTTCATTTCCATGTCGCAGAGTGATAGTTTGCAAAATTTGCTGAGCTCCGTTTTCCTTTGGGCCCCTGTCATTCGAAAACTAGATGCAAGATTCGAGGCAAGATTCATCAAGGTGAACGTTTCAGTTGTTGGAACTTTCAGAAGATTAAAATTGAAGAGATTGAAAAGTGTTCGACAGATTTAGAAATTTTATTGTCAGTCTTTTGCTTTACAGATCTATCTCGCAGTGTTGTTTAGACCATAGTCTATGTTTAATTGGCACACATTAAAACCCAAAAGTTTCTGACTGTGAAAGTTTCGGATGAAATTTTGTTCGAAATATTTTGTTTGAATGAACTCAACAAGCCTCCTTAAGATAAATTTGGCTACATTTCCTGCTCACGATCTTTTTAATTGAAGCATTCAGTGCAAACCTGTGGTTAAAATTGAGTTAACTCTAAGCAAAAAGATTTGATGAATAAGCTGTAAAACCGGAAGTTGTTTCTGACGTATGTGAATCGACTCATTGGTGGAAGTTTTTCATTTGAGGATGTCGAAAACCGCCAAAATGCAAAGTAAAATGTACTTTTTGTTTCCTTTACGTAACAGTAAAATTTGTTTTTCGTCCTGTAAAAATCCGCGGAAATTTCGATTTGTATTTAGATCGATAAAATTGAACTGTTGCAAAAATGCGTAAGTTTATTTTCTAATTGGAAATACTAAATTTCCTTCTTAGCACAAGTCATTTTGAAAATAAAGAATTTTACTTTCAGCATCGAAATCAGCAACTCTCAGAATCTATTTAGAAAAAGTTCTTGCTGTCCCTAGCCAGACCAAACTTTCGCGCATTTTCCCTGTAAAACTGGTGGTTGACCAGGCCTTGTATTTTTTTGGTAAATTTAAGTTTCGAACAAAAATGTCACTTTTAAGACCAAAATGCCAAGAAACTATCCAAAAACCAAAGAGTCAGAATGCAAAAATGGTTCGAATTGAAGCTTTGCCTCTGTGAGGCACACACTTTCCAATAATAAACTTCTACAAGTTTGCGTTTTAATCTACACGAGTCAAATACAACTTAATTGAAATCTAAACGTTTTTACTTCGATTCGCCCGTTTTAAAACTCAACTTGCCATATTTATTTTCAATTTAAAAACAGTTAAATTTCTTGTAAATAAAAGCAGAAATTTTAAGTTGAGTCCTAAAAGGGGCGAGCCAGAGTTTGCACGTGTGTGAAACCAAAACTTGGAATTAAAATAATAAATGCATATACATAATGTGTAAAAATACTATTTACAAGTCTTATATATTTATATACGTTCCAAGTTCGAGTTTCTACATATAGTCCGATTTCCACCATTTTCAGTCAGTCCTGAAACAAATCATTTCTTGGCCTGAAAACAATTTCGAGTTTTGTTCAGTTCGAATTTACTTCTTGGCCTTCGCTCCTCTCTTTCCTTTTCCCGCTGGTTTCTTTGCCGCCGCCTTTTTCGCCGGTGATTTTTTTACTGGTTTCTTAGCTGCNCGTTTGTTTGCTTTATATTAAAAATCACGTGACCTGCGATCATCTGGACTTTTATTGGATGCATGGTAACTCATTGTCCGTTGCCATGCCACAACAAAGTGCCGCCAGAATATTTAATGATACTGGAAAACATTCTAAGTTCCTACAGCTACAGCAAAAATCGATGTTAGAAAATGTCCTGGAGTGCCGGAGCATTGCTCCAAGGAAATAATAATTTGTATCCACTGTAAGACAAGTTATCTTATTATGTGAGAAACCTACTGGATGAGTAAAAAATATAGTCCTTTGCCAGGGCTCAAATCTTTAAAATCTTTAAAAAGGTTGTTGCAAAATTCGATTACATTTTTATTTGAATTGAATTGAATTGGACGGAACTTAAAGTACTGTGCTGTAAATCTGCCGTGGAAATTTTATGATATCTTGATTATTTTCAAAATGGCGTCGTTTTTTTGTTGTTGAAAGAATCCATGGAAAATTTTGAAAAAATTAAAATCATCGTCAATCCTAAATCAATAGAGGAAAAATTATATAATTTTCAAGAAAACTAAAGTTTATGAGGGTCTGCAATATCGTGGCAAGCAGAAATCTGTCGCTCTTCTGGTTTAGGATTTAGAAATTTGATGACGTCACAGCGTCAAATAAAATAAATGCCACAATTTTGAAAATAATCAAGACATCAAACAATTTCTACGGCAGATTTACAGCAAAGTACCCTAAGTTCCTTTCAACCCATTTAATTTGAAGAAAAATGGAATGGAATTTTACACCCGCCTTTTTAAAGATTTGAGCCCTATGCTGAAGATACAGCCAAGAAACATCCTCCAAGTTTGAACCTTCGAATATTCAGCTTTAAAATGATGGTAATCGCATCAAAATCTTCAGAGAAGCTAAGCCATGCAAATGGGAGGGACACATTTGTATCATTTGTTGTCGATCCTGGTGGCTGTTTATGTTCGTTGCCACTGTTCATAAGCTAAGAATTAGAGAAGACTTGGTCAATATTTCTAGTCTTTCATCCAGCATGTTCAAAACAGCTCCGTAACAAAAGTGCTGATAACTCTAGAACGAAATGAGCTATTTTAGCGAAATAAATTTTAGCATCTATTTGGCCTTTCACTATAAAAATGGCATATACCGGGTGAGTCAGAAAACAACAATCCTCGTTTGAAAGGTCACTGCTCCCTGGATGTCAAAACAATAATATTGACAAATATATTATTTAATGGTTGACATGTTCAAATATAATTTAAAATTTACTTGACTGAAATCGGCCACTTCGTTCTGAAATTATGAGCGATTTTCTGGAGAAAGCCCCTTCAAGAAACCTTCAAAATAGGCCTAAAATCACGAGCAAATTTTCCAAATACTTCTGCCTTACAGTAATGACTTGAACTTGTTTTAGCACGTGCTATCCTCTCGGGAGGATGAAATTGCCAGGAATAATTTTGTTATGCTCCTAGGTATGGCGCTTTCAGCCTCCCAAAGGGATAACACATGCTAAAGCATGTACAAGTCATTGCTATTAAGGCAGAAATATAACGGAAACTTGGTCGTGATTTTATGCCGTTTTTAAGGTTTCCTGGAGGGGCGTTCTTGAGAAAATCCCTTATAATTTCAGAACGGAGTAGCCGATTTCAGTCAGGTAAAATTTAGAATTTATTTGAACATGTCCACTATTAACCAATATATTTACCAATATTATTGCCTCGATATCCAGGGAGCAGTTGCCTTTCAAACGGGGATTGTTATTTCTGACTCACCCGGTAGTACGATGACATTAAAGGATTGTTCTTAATTGTACAGTTTGTCAAACGCCGATCCTTTTTTTAACACACCCAGTAAATGAAAGAAGTTGTTGTTTTAATGTGGTCTTCGTTTGGTACGAAATTTAGGCTTCTAGTATCTTGAGAGTCTAACTTTTGAAAAGATTTCATCTTCAACAACCTTGGAGGCTCATGCAGATTTCGATTCTCTTTTTATCACGTCTCTTGACCACAGTTTTCATAATGCTACCGGGTGTCCCAAAAAAAGTACTCCTGTTTGAGAAATGACCAAAAATTGATTACGTGGCCAATATTTAAATTTCTTTTTTTGGCAAGTAGATCAAGATCAAATTATTTTCCCAGATATAGCTGATGTTGCGATTGGTTTTAAAAGCAGCAAATTTAGCTCTTTTTATCGCTGCCTGGTTTTGAAGCATACTGCAAAAAAGCAAAAATATCGATGATTGCAAGTTTAATTTCTTTTTGTATATTAAACTTCTAGTTTGGTCATAAATTTCAGAAAAAAACGCAAACTATCATTGAAGGTGTTGTGGCGCAGTGGTGTAATCCTCTGACTTTGCAGCCAAAACAGTCAGGTGGACAGGGTTCGATCCCAGGTAGAGCCCCACCACTTGATCGTCATGACAAGGGGTCGCGGACTCGATTAGGTCTTCTCTACTTCTGCGATCCCAGCCCTTGGCGTTAAAAACCGCAACTTCACCTTCACCTTCACCTGTAGACTTGAAAGATAATGAAAAATCTCAAATAATGGCTCATAAGCAAGATTTACGATGTTGATTAAAAAGCATTGCTCAGAATAATGTTTCTCAACCTGTTATTGCATAGATTTTTTAAACGGGAGTACTTTTTTTATCTACCCGGTAGCTTAGAGATCAAATTTTCTTGAAATTTTGTAAGTCCGTGTAAAAAGTCAGCGTTTAATAGCATTCCTTTTCTTGAAGGTAACTAAATTCATCGAGACTGAGGTGAAGCCAAAATTGAAACAATTCGAGAAAGACTTGGATACAACAGCTACAGTTAACGTATAACATTTATTGATTTAAAAAACGATAGTTGAAAACTTTTGACCATAATGTAGATTTTTGTATGGTTAAGGTTGGGAATGAATCAACATTTGTGATAGGTAGAGCATAGGCTTGGAATCAAATTTTTGAAAAACCTGGTGTAGATGGCTATTACCTAACTTTGTAATTCGAACGCGAATCTTCCTTTGTCTGCTTGCTTTGGAAAGGTTTCCTTTCGAACCATGTTGCATTCGATTTCAAAGTTGATTCGCATTCAAGCTAGCTAGTCGAAACGGCAGACCAAAATATGTATGTCTTTAGGTGGTCGTCAGGGAGCTTTTTACCAGCATGGTTTGCAGCAAGACACAACAGAGTCATTGGAGCCGCCATCTTTAGCATTATTGTCTATTCTACCGTGAACTTTTTTGATCTCTTGATTATCTTCAAAATTACAGCATTTCTTCTATTTCATCTCGTTTGAGATCGTGACGTCATCATAGTTCTAAATCGTCAAGGAAATGATCAACAGACTTGTGATTACCACCATATTATAGACCTTCATAAAATGTTTTTTCGTGAAAATTCCACCCATTTTCCTCCATTAAATTGAAAGGTACGATGGTTTAAATTTTTTCAAAAATTTGCTTGAATTCTATGAAAAAAGCAAGGCGCTGTATCTTTGAAAATAATCAATATATCAGAAAAATCCACGGTAGAATAGCTAAGGACCTAAAGTTTCTTGAAAGCCATTTAATCTAAAGAAAGATGTAATCGCCATGATCTTGAGCCTGTGCTGATAGGTAGGCCTATGAGTTATATTTTGAAATGAATTATAGACTTGGTTTCATATTTTCACGAGTAATTTTCATGCTAGAAATTGTATATTGAAGATTTCATGAAAAGGATGAAACAAGTTTCAAAGAACTATGGTTGATTTCCACTGTGTTTGTTTCTTTAACTTGTTTACCTATTTACAGGTTTGTTTGTTTTATTTCAGCGTTGAAGAACGCTAGTCTCGATGAGTGTATCATTCTTTGCAGAAAGCGTACCAGATTCTTCTAAACAAATGAATTTCAGGGATTTTCGGAGATTTTTCTGAAAAACGAAAGGATTTTGTGGAAAGGTGGAACGTAACTGCTTCATTTTCATTTCCATGTCGCAGAGTGATAGTTTGAAAAATTTGCTGAGCTCCATTTTCCTTTCGACCGTTATCAAGAGCCAAGAAACATGCCCTCGAAAATTGGCACGCATTAAAATCTAAAAGTTTCGGACAGTGAAATTTCGGATGAAATTTTGTTCGAAATATTGTCTGAATAAAAAAAATATGGCAAAAGGGTTCAAGCCAGTTGCGGTCGAGTTCTAGCCAATCAGATATCAGTACCTGTTTCCAGCTCTAAGCAAAAAGATTTGATGAATAAGCGGTAAAAACGGAAGTTGTTTCTGACGTATATGAATTGACTCCTTGTTAAAAGTTTTTCACTTGAGGATATCGAAAACCGCCAAAATGCAAAGTAAAATGTACTTTTTTATGTCCTTTACGTAACAGTAAAATTTATCATGAGGATGTTGGCTACAGAACACTAAAATCCATGGAAATTAGAATGTTTTTAGATCGATAAAATTGAACTGTTCCAAAAAATGCGCAAGTTTATTTTCTAACTTGGAACTATTGAATTTCCTTCTTAGCACAAGTCATTTTGAAAATAAAGAATTTTACTTTCAGCATCAAAATCGGAAACTCTCTGATGTATTTGCAAAAAGGTGCTGGCCGTCCCTAGTCAAGACCAAACTTTCGCGCAATTTCACTGTAAAACTGTTAGTTGACCGGGCCTTGTATTTTTTTCGTAAATTTAAGTTTCCAATCGTGTCACCTTCAAGGCCAAAAAACTATCCAAAAACCAAAGAGTCAGAATGCAAAAATGGTTCAAATTGAAGCTTTGCCTCTGCGAGGCACACACTTTCCAATAATAAACTTCTACAAGTTTGCGTTTTAATCTACACGAGTCAAATACAACTTAATTGAAATCTAAACGTTTTTACTTCGATTCGCCCGTTTTAAAACTCAACTTGCCATATTTATTTTCAATTTAAAAACAGTTAAATTTCTTGTAAATAAATGTCGAAATTTGAAGTTGAGTCCTAAAAGGGGCGAGCCAGAGTTTGCACGTGTGTGAAACCAAAACTTGGAATTAAAATAATAAATGCATATACATAATGTGTAAAAATACTATTTACAAGTCTTATATATTTATATACGTTCCAAGTTCGAGTTTCTACATATAGTCCGATTTCCACCATTTTCAGTCAGTCCTGAAACAAATCATTTCTTGGCCTGAAAACAATTTCGAGTTTAGTTCAGTTCGAATTTACTTCTTGGCCTTCGCTCCTCTCTTTCCTTTTCCCGCTGGTTTCTTTGCCGCCGCCTTTTTCGCCGGTGATTTTTTTACTGGTTTCTTAGCTGCNAAGTTGAGTCCTAAAAGGGGCGAGCCAGAGTTTGCACGTGTGTGAAACCAAAACTTGGAATTAAAATAATAAATGCATATACATAATGTGTAAAAATACTATTTACAAGTCTTATATATTTATATACGTTCCAAGTTCGAGTTTCTACATATAGTCCGATTTCCACCATTTTCAGTCAGTCCTGAAACAAATCATTTCTTGGCCTGAAAACAATTTCGAGTTTTGTTCAGTTCGAATTTACTTCTTGGCCTTCGCTCCTCTCTTTCCTTTTCCCGCTGGTTTCTTTGCCGCCGCCTTTTTCGCCGGTGATTTTTTTACTGGTTTCTTAGCTGCTGGTGCCGGTTTCTTTGCTACTGCTGCTGGTTTCTTAGCCGTCTTTTTCGCCGGTGATTTCTTTGCGACGACTTTCTTCGCTGCTGGTTTGGCGGTCTTTTTCGGTGATTTCTTCGGCGTCGTCTTTGCTTTTGGTTTCTTTAGTTACTGGTTTTTTGGCGGCTACGACTTTCTTTGGTTTGACAACTTTTTCTTTTTTCGTGACTTTGAATGAACCAGATGCTCCAACGCCTTTTACTTGAGTCAAAACGGCAGCAATGACACCTCGTTTGAGCGCCAACTTCAATTGCGTTCCAACATTGTCTCCGACTTTGTAATTGGCGCTGACATATTTGAGGATGGCCTGTCTAGATGAGCCTTTCTTTTCAGCGAGTGCAGTGATAGCGGCTACTGCCATATCGATGTATTTTGGATGACTGGCTGGTTTGGCTGGGGCCTTTTTTGCAGCAGCTTTAGCAGACATGATGATTCTGTTTGATTTGTCGTTGATTTTACAAGTGATCGGTGATGATTCTTGTTGATCGGCGTTGAATTAACGTGCGATCGGCGATGATTTAACGTCTGATTGAAGTTGATTTCGCAAACTGATGTTCCAATGAAGGCTGAAGATGATCGGTGATGATTTGCTGAGTGATCGGGTGATCTTTTTGCGATTGATCGGCGATATTTTCGCGAGCTGCTGAAGTTCCACTGTGATGCCCCTCACGTGCGATCTCTGTTTATATACAAGTTGATCGGACGTGTGAGTAAGCACCATGTAAGAGCACACCTCCTACTAAAGATGGCCATAGTACTGGTCAACTTGTGCTTTCATCTCCACTTCAACCAACTATCTCTCCACAACTACAGCCGCCATACACTTGATTATAATTCAGGTATACTCTACATATATTCTACTTTATTTCAACACCTCAAACTACTTTATATCCTGCAAGTCAACAATTCTATTAATTATTATATGAGAATTTGTTGTGACTGTTCAACGATAACCTTCGTAAAACCTTTATGATTTATACCTTAGAATGTAGTATTCTCGCAGATATTTTGTATTTATAGACTACAGGTATCATACTTTCGATTCCATTTCAATTCCAAGCTTCGTGGCCTCAGATTTTGTAAATATTTTAAATTTAACTCGAGCAACAAACACAGGCCTAACTTGAAACCGCCATCACCGACTTGCTGATCCTTGCCTACTTTCCTTGTTTTCGACCGAAAATTCAAGATTTTGTGAAAATAGATATATAAATTGTTTATTTATTGCTTATTGGTCCTGTTTACATCTATCTTTCCCATATTTAACCAAATTTGTCTTCATTTTACCCCCAAACTTTCGCAATCGAGCTGAAATCAAAATTTTCCAAATCCCGCTGGAGGATCGAAATTTCATTTCAACCTTGTGAAAACTTGAAAAATTGCACCCGATATTTTAGATAAACCATTGCTCGAAGTTAGATGAAACTTGTTAAATCGACTCTCCTCGATCTTTCCTTCAACTTTTTATTTAATTTTGGGAAAGGGAGCCCCTTCAAGGACGGAAAAATGTTGCGAGTATTTTGAGGCCTTCGAGATGGATTCTGATTTCAACCGCCATTGTGAATCTCGGGATCTCAGAATTTTAGCTTTGTTTATTTGCTTTATTTATCACTTTAAATTATCTTAAAGAATGAAAATGATGCTCTTACGTTATTTTTAATCATTTTGCGATTTTTCAGTGAATTTACGGCACTCTAAGTGTCCTTTTCAGGAGCTTTTATTTTCTGACCAAGGCGGGTCGAAAGTTGTCTTTCATCTTGCTTCGTCTTCGTGACCCTGAAAACAAAAAATTATTTCCCCGATATTTCCTTCCAGTGGGAGTTTTAAAATATTCAACACATGTAGAAGCTTTAATTAAACGAAAAAGAATCGATTTCTGTATTTATTTTCTCCGGTTGCGGTTCGATAAACCATTTTTTGACCTCAAAGTTTTTCCTGAAGGCGCGCTCAGAGATGTCTTCCTTCCCTCTCGTCTTCAACTTTAGTACAAACGAAATTTTTAAAAGCTAGTTTCCTTGCAAAGAAGCGCGTTTAGATGGAGAAAATTATCACAATTCCTTCCACAGCAAAATTGCGATTTTCTGATTATTTAAAAAAAATTTTGGCGTCTAAAATGATCAAAATCAAAGGGAAGAAAAAATCTCTTGAAGCGGTTTGAAAATCCCGCCTCCATCTTCGACAAAATTCTCAGACACAAAAGTTGGCCGCTAAATCTTGCATATAGTTCGTTGCAAACGTAATATAACCAAATACATAGATGGAAACCATTATTATTTATCAACTACAAACAATGTTTTCAATTTTGGTGTGGTTTATCAATCCCCATAGGAGAAAATGATTTGTTTATTTCAAGTCGAAGTTTCAATGGCGTCGCAAAATCTTGTCGAAGTTGTTCTCAAAATTTTGAACCAACTTCACTTAATTCTCATACTCATGAAATCAAACCGAAAATCACACAATTTGTTTATGAATTGTTAACTGACTCATTTAAAAATTCTCTGAAGTCTCGTATATGGATTTTACATTATTTTCAGACGGAACTAAAATTTTTAATTTGATCGTCATTTCAAAATATTCCATTCTCGATATGAATGCACACTGCGTCAGTCTTTGATCTGAATCAAGTCTTGTAAACAACTAAGATGCGAGTTGTGCCCGATTGTTTATTTTGTTGGAAGGTTAATTGTTGTCTGGAATTGAGGAAGCTAAAGTTCAGTCCAAAATAGATTTTGAAGGCTTTTCAAGATATCATGATTTGCAAATTTAAAATAAGCCATTTTGGANCACAAGTTGTTTATGAATTGTTAACTGACTCATTTAAAAATTCTCTGAAGTCTCGTATATGGATTTTACATTATTTTCAGACGGAACTAAAATTTTTAATTTGATCGTCATTTCAAAATATTCCATTCTCGATATGAATGCACACTGCGTCAGTCTTTGATCTGAATCAAGTCTTGTAAACAACTAAGATGCGAGTTGTGCCCGATTGTTTATTTTGTTGGAAGGTTAATTGTTGTCTGGAATTGAGGAAGCTAAAGTTCAGTCCAAAATAGATTTTGAAGGCTTTTCAAGATATCATGATTTGCAAATTTAAAATAAGCCATTTTGGAAAATTATTTTGGACAAACATGCCACGTTTCAAAGTATTGTTTATTTTATAAATGTCAAATCTTATATATTGCTCTAACTCATTTATCATATCTGTACCAAACATTTTTGTTTACTGCATTTTGTGATTATTTTCAAAGGTTTTAGAAATTTATGATATTTTAGTTATAATCACTTTTTTGTAAAAAATGTTTTTGAAAAAGATCCTTTATATTATAAGAAACTCCACTCTCAGATCAAAATTTTTATAAGAAACTTGTTTTAAGACACTAGTACTAAGATGACCAAAATTTTAAGAAACTCTAGTACTATGTCTGAGAAGTAGTAAGCAACTTTTAAAAGATGAATTCAAGGATATTAATGGCAAAGATGTCGTTGAACTCTCATTCTTGATTGGTATTACCTTACTGTTTTATGTTTTGAACGTAATAGAACACTTTTTCTTCCCATCTGATGTTTTATATGTCAAGAAACATATCTGCAGCAGTGTTAAAAACTACGTGATAATTCATGCATTTAAAAAATAAGAAACACATTAAAAAACTATTATTACTAAAATGCGGAAATTTTCTTGTTGTATTACGTAAGAAACTTTTAATACTTATGGCCTAATCCAATTTTCTTATAAAAAACGTGTAATTAAGAAACTTCAGTACCAGGGAAAATAGTGTAAGAAACTTTTTCTTTTTGTCAAGGAAATCCATTGCATATTTTTACCTTACTTGTTTCTTGTATTTTATTACTCAGATTTCTATTTTTTTAAGAATATACTGTATGTGCCTTGCTGGAGGAATTCGCAAATATATTTGCAATATGAAGTTTGTCAAGGGATAATTTTTGAACATGAAGTAGAAAGTTTCATGATAAATGAATTCCGCAAAAAGAGTTTGAAGACAGACGACAGAATTGTTGAGCCATAACATCTTAAAGAGAAGAGACACAAAACTTGGGTCAATTTCATAACCAGGCAATTCATACTAGCAACTACAATCAGCATTTAACAATAATAAGAATAATTTCAACTCCAATAAATAATTATCCGTGTTTTAAGATTGAAAAATAAATAAATGAAATAAGGAATAGATGCAGTAGGTCCTAACTCTGAATAACAGTTTAGAATTTGACCCTGGAACAAAATTCGACAACTTCTATTTTTACTAAAATTTGACGACTTTTTTGTGCAAACCTACTATATACATGTTTAAATTTGCAATTCAAATGTTATTTGACTTCCTCATTTGTGGTTAAGTCTGAATAATATTTCTAATGCATCCACTCTGTAACCTATGATAAGGTCTGGAACATCAACATTGCAAGTGGAAATATCCTTTGATCTGCTACCTAGCAAATTTATACATCAAAGGGATGGATGCTCCCAAATAAAGATTTTTAACAGGTGCATCAAGTTTTTAGCAGCAGTCAATTTAGAGTTCCAGTTCAACCTTCTCAAACCAGCAACAACATCCAACCTAAAACAACTTTTAAATGAGCATTCAAATATTCATTGCTTGTCTGTAGTGTTACAGTCTTGAGTTGCTACCTCGCCAACTATTTGATCCAGCAAATTTTCTTTTATTTCATTTCCAGTTTCATCCACCCAATCATAGGTTTGGGTCATTTTGCTCTCAACCTCTTCCTCCTTCATTAACTCGTTCAAGTCGTCGTAAGTCCCGATATCTTCAGCAACAAACTGTGTCATCTGTTGTGCCTGTTCTTTTGTTCTTGATCTTGGGATCCTCACATTGTTACCAAGGATGTACGATAACGTTCCAAATATTGTTGTAATGAAAAATGACACTGAACACGTAAACATGAAAATTGGGAGGAAAATTGAAATCGCTGTTCCCAGGATGACAAGCTCTACAAAGAACCCACCAATAAGCAGACAACAATTTGTCAAAACTAGAAAACCAATCAACAGTGACAAGGGTCCCAGGCTAATTGCAGATGCCAGAATTGCAAATCCACCAATATAAGGATGTAATTTGCAGAAGTCCAAAGTTCTTTTAATTGCATTCTGTAAATTTGGATGTGGTAGCTCAGCAGCTCTTTTCTCGGCCCAGTTGTAGATGTTAATACCAACCCTGAATGGCAATGTGGGTAATGTACCCATCTGAAAAGAAATTATTTGATTTTATCTTACTGTGTGTTGATACTTACTATTATTTTGAGTCTTAAAGGAACTTTTTGGGTTGGATCTGTTCAGTTAGATACCAGATAGATTTGTTGGGTAGATTAAGATAAGGGTTAAAGGGTATTTTGGAAAATGTTTTCAACATTGTCAACTTGTAACAGTATGAGAAAAGAAACTAAGCAGAGAAGAATAAGATTTTTGTAAACTGTTCTTGCTAGATTGATTCTGTTCTTTCTGACTCCATTCTAGACTATGAACTTAAGATAGAAAGAAATAAAATAAATTAATATTTTGGAAAAGAAGAGTTAAATCCTTAGAAACCTGTCACAAAAAATCCTCATAAATGTTTTGTCAATAATAATGGGTTCTCAAACAGTTTTTTAATAGAGTATATTTTTAATTGGACTTTGTGGGTTTTTTAGTAGTTTTTATCAATTTTTTAAACCTTTTTCCTATCAACTATGTATATTTTAGATATTTTTTAGAATGAAATTAAAAAAATAATAATAATAAAATCGTTTTCTTGACTTTTACCTATTTTAAAAAGTTTAAGGATAAACACTGGAATCACAAAAGTAGCTAAGCGTTGCTGCCATACTAGGATTTTACGAGGAGTCAATGGGTTTTTAACAGGCGTTTCTACAGTTTGTAAAGTTTTATAATCAGATTAAACTTTTAAATTTCCAATTTCAATGACATACATTATGTTTATTCATTACCATTGAAATTTGAGACAGAAATGCACTTCTTCGGTGCTGTTTACATGGAGAAGGGCAAGCTCTCTTTGCCGAGGTCTCAACCTTCTGGTCTAATCCCTTATAAAATTCTTTTTTGTTTACATGAGAGGGGGGCTAGCCCTCCTAGGCGAGATCTCGCTATCGAGTACCCAAGATCTCGCCTAGGAGGGCTGGAAATTTCCCATGTAAGCGCAATCAAGAGGGCTAGCCCTCCTAGGCTGGCTGGCGGAAACAATAGAATCAATGCTGAACAATAGGATTCGAATGGTTGGCGCCATCATGCCTAGCCCTCCTAGAAGGGCTAGCCCTCTCCATGTAAACTCAAAATGATTC